>CM076458.1:18267215-18439715 GCA_038419695.1 Scomberomorus guttatus
CTCATTAAAAAGTCTCGTGGTGCATATATGGGCCATTAAAAGTCTTTAGCACAATTATTAGAATCTAAAATGCAAAACGCACACGCAGACACATAACTAGCCTTCTGTTTGTTGTAGTTTAGTTCTCTTCCCTTTATCCTCACCCCGCTTTCATTCTGCGCCGCACACAAAAGGCCGGGCAGCAACATAAAATCGTCCCCTTCTCCCGAGTCTTGGCCATGGAAGTAATACCATCACAATGGCGCTGCCAGGCCCGCAGGGTACAGGTCAGTATCCTATCGGAGCACCCAATGAACACGCGCTGCACACAAAGATAATGGAGAAGTCCCTGGCCTTATTCTTTTACTCTTATCAGAGCGTGGTGCACTTACAGAGCTCTCTGTCTCTCACTCCACTCCCCTCAGCTCTCAGTTCCCTCTTTTTCTGTCCTTCTTACCTCTATCTGTCCACCCCTGCCCCCCCCCCCTGTCGATCTCACCCTCTGTCCTGTTTTTCCACCTTGCGTTGGGGAGTCTGATTTGTGGGATACAAGGGGAGGAGGGTTAGGTTTATCCATCAAAGCTCCTTCCTATCTGCTCTGGTTTCTCCTCTGTTCTATCCATGAGCCTATTCAGTCTATTGTGCGAGCAGTCATCACTGAGCATGCTTAAAAATGGTGCAGTGGCTGCCACAGCCAAGCAGAATAAAAAAAAGGGGAATTGAATAATAAAAATAATAGTGAGATTTGTGTAGGTTCCTCCTTTTTAATTCTCCCAGCTCCATGAACAGAGGAAGCATTTGCATATTTGTTCATTTAATGTGGCGAGTGTCCTAGGGCTTGTAATAAGATAAAGCTCCCACCTTATCTGACCACTTTATTAACAAAAAAGAAAACAAGTGAGTGAGGGCAAAGCGGGTCGGTTGGGAGGGCTCAGCTGAATCGCTGCTGTCTGGCGGAGGAGATAAGCTAGGCTGTCCCATACCAAACCAAATCACCACTCAGCAGCAGTCACAGGCTCCGCTCGCAGGCAGGATGAATGGGCTCTACTGCTGCATCGAAGCCCAGGGGATAGCATTGTTTAACACTCCGGTGTCCCACAGTGGGGATCAATACACGATCAGACCTTGATTATATCCACACTTAATTAACCTCAGTATAAGGATAGACTGAGCGTGGCACGGGGTGCAGAGCCAAACAGATAAAGCGCTATCGTCTTTGAAAATAGAGCATGTTTTTGCACAAAAGTAGAGGATTTTGGCAGAGTGTGTGTAAGGATAAGTATGTGTGTTTACTGTATGTGTGTGTGCCCGCCAGCCTGACACTATATTGTGGTTTTCTATTAGTTCCCTTGCACTCCTCAACAATTTCATATTTGTTAAAATGTTTGATAGCAGCATGTAGAGGAATACAAAAGCTGTGATTTTTAAAATGGAAATTGAAATATATCCAGTACATAGTTATGCATCGTGGCTGTCAACAAACTAAGCACATATGTCAAGAAATTATCATCAATTAATAATGATTATAGTTGATAACTCATTTAAATGAGTGTTGCTCTCCCTCGGTCTATGTGTCCTCACCGTCCTCCCAACAGCTGCAGGCTAACTGTTCTCCAGAGCCCAGTTTGATGCTGACCTCTCCTCAGATGAGGTGTCAGTGTAGCAGGAAGCAGAGAGGAGGTGACATAGCTAACACCCCATGACTGACAAATGGAGGTGACAAGAATTAACAAAGCCTATGAATGCTTCATGACAACCTTCAATTTAGCGCATTCGAAATGTAAGGAGGTACAGCTATGTGTGTGCGTTTGTTTCTTTGTTTTTTTTTTATGTGTTTGTGTGTAATGCAATGCTGAGGAATAATAGGGGGCTCCAGGAGCCTTGCATAGGAGAAATACAGTGTGTTATATTCACACACCAGGCGATATGGTAGATGTTACATAAGCAGAAAGCACCTGGAGGCTGGTGTGATTTGCATTCACATACCTGGAAGAACATTTTTCTAACTGCAGCATGAATTGAAAGTGTTTTTCAGAAATTATTTTGTTTTTACAGGATAAATCTGGTGATTTTCTATATTTTTCTTATTGTCAACAAATTCCATGAAAAGAGCAAAACCAACAATGGATTGATCCCACTAACAAGTATTACCTGTGTAGCCAGCCTATTCCTCTGTACCTTAGTTCTTCATGTTTTCCAAATACTATTAAAAAACACATCAATGAGCCACACTGTTGCACTTGGGGACATGTTCCTTCATTACGATAAACATGGGTACTGTAGTTTTTTTTTTAGGTGATCCCACATCCACCGTCCTCCTGCCCTAAATACGTGTTAGAGCACCACATGTGGATAAATCCACAGCTGAAAATAGTCCCCAAAAATACACAACTTACTCCTGTTTTAGTGGCATTTTCTTAAAATTACAGCGCCCAGCTGTTTCAGGAAATCATTAAGCCCTTTAAATGAAAGTATTTGCGATCCACCATTCGTAAAGATTTACATCTTCAGTTTCAGTTTGAAGTTGATGACGTAAATGTGCAGGTTTAAAAGCAGAGTTTAGGTTGCCGTAAAATACTGTTGGCATAAAAGTACACTCTAATGTGACATGAAATCACAGTCCATCACAGACTGATTTGATTGCCTGAAGGTTCAGTATTACATGTCTATACATAAAATAATAAACACTGTCCCTGTGTGGCTTTGTTGTAATGCAGAATGTATCTCTACGTCAATGTTGAGGCAGAAGTGTTCCACTAAATCTCTTTCACAAGCCTTTGTGCTCCAACCTGGTCCAATCAACTGCAGCCAAATTCCATGAGCTGTATAGACAAGCTTTAAACCCTTTTCTGTGCAGCTGATCCTCTACAGTAATTCAAGCTGATGCGATTAAAAAATGTCTTTTTATGCGTCTTCTTACCTCTAAGACCTTTCATCAGACCAACTATGCATCTGTTACAAGGTTACCTCCTTTGCTTCGTGTCTCTGCGATCCTTTCCTCTTTGAGGCTATTCTCCACCAAATCATGGTTAGCTACCGGATCTTTTATCTGCCAGAACTGAATTAATATAGTTGATGGGACAAACATTTTCAATCTGCCGGAAGAATGGAGCTGACTGAATTCAATCTCTGCAGACAATACCAGGGGAAAAGCACTCAGAGACAGTGCCACTTTGCTGAAAGTCTTCTGTTTTGGAGAGGTTATTGGCCTTGACAAAAGGGTGATGCAGAGTTTTCCATCATTAATGCTAAAGTGCCCCTACAATCGAGTGGAGTTTTTCTGTACATGTACTTTTCACTCCTGACATTTATGTGGCTTATTTTTTGAATGCTTTTTGAAAACAACTTTTCTGATGTCATCAAAGCATATACTGTGCAAGCCACTAAAACTCTCAACTTAATCACTTTTCCTTCTTTATGACTCGTAGCTTTTGTCAAAGCCCTTTTTCTTGAAGAACTTTACAGTGTATCTACTTTGACATTGTTTTCTGATTTTTCTCTGACTAGATGCTTAATGTATACTGTGTTAATTGTTGTATTGCAATTAGCTTATTTCTGGTCAATTAGGCTATTTATAAATGGGGTTGGTATTTGTAATATGTTAACGTTAAATGGTTCTGTCCTTTAAACTATAAAAGGGTGACTTAACAATAAATTCAAATGATGTTCTTTTTGAAAATGTATATAACTAGCATAAAAGCCATTTAAAAAGATACAGAGGGAAAAGACAAATGGGGTGGAAACATTTGGGTAAAGATTTTGTAATGGAAATGTATAAATTTGTGATTTGGTTTGGTTTATAACATAGCTCTATTAACCTAGATGAAACATTTGCGTGCTAATTCACTTATTGTCAATTAATATAGGCCTAATTTGTTGGCTAAAATAAAATAAAATGAGTGAACTTTGTTCAAATAATGTTTCAGTAAATATTGTTTTTTTAAATATACAAAACTTTTTAAATATAAAAACCTTGTGCAGTTGTATAGCTCCAGCATTAAGTATGAACATTTAACCTTTGACCTTACAGATTGTAACCAATGAAATGTCTCTTTAAACTTTAAAGGCAGCAATGATAACGAACGCCTGGCGATTGCTAGACAGCGAATCCCATACCGACTTGGTCGAGTAGTTGACGAATGGCTACTCGACAAAGGTAAAATCACTGATTAAAATTTCAAATAAAATAATTTGATCATAACCAAGTTGTAGCAATATTTTGTAAATAATAAACCTAAAAAATAAATGTTCAGTAAAACTTAAAAACAAAATGATTTGAACAGTTAAATTTAGTGTTTTATATTTTTCATAATAATGTATTTATTTTATAGATGTCAGCTGTTTTAATACGTGTTTATTGTCAACTTAAGGTTAAAGGGACTGTAAATATGAATTTAAATCCACTTACTGAAGTAATATCAGCATTGTTAAAATGTCTATAAATTACTGTAGCAGTTTGCTGTAAACATCTAAATGATAAATTTAAAAGATCTAGTTTATTCATTCATTAGTTGCTATTTTTAGTGTTATTTGAAACATTTTTGAAACATATACAGCATTGTATGTTCCTAGATTAGTGTAATTTGATCTATTCTGATTAAACTGCTAGCAATGATAAATAGAGTGCAATATGAATTGGCATCAGAATTTTGAGTCCCTTTAACAGACATTGTAAATTATGTATAGGGCATTAGATCAAGGAACTGTAATATAAAACAAACTGAGTGCATGCTTTGTTTTTTATAGTTCAATAACTAATTCATATTTTTCACATAAAATGTGAAATGAGCCCTATCATTTTTTGGTTTTTTTTTGTTTGTTTCCGTTTTTCTTTATGAAAGTGCTGTCATACAATGTTTTTGCTTTCCAACCATATCTGTTTTAAGTTTAATTTTCCTTGGTTGCTTTTGCTAAAAGGATGAATAGTTTCATATTTCCTTTCCAGAAGTGTATCCTGCTTTGTACATAAGAAAAGTCCAATCCTCACTAACCATAGCCATTTAGAGCTGTTTTTTCCCCATGCTTGCTGTGCTCCAACTTTGTAAATCTTAAAATTTAAAAGAAAAATTCAAGATTACATACGCATAGCATATTGAAACATATTCCCTTAGCTTTATTAAAGTTGTTTTATATATTTTTCTTATTTTCCAATTTCCTGCAAATAAATTGTCCATTTATATTACTTTTTCTAGCTTGTTATACTTTCAAGTGTAGTTAAATCTCACATTCCCATATTACTACTTCTGATTTATCTTTTTTCGTATTTCTGATTAGACTGCCCTTTTAGCAAAGCTGCATTGATTTTTCTAAATCCTGTGTTTTGAATTTATGTATTTTGCTTTTCATACTGTAGGCATCTCATCATTATTACTGCAATAAATTACCATGGTTTGCCTCTACAACCCGTAATTTATTGGTCTCATTAGCCACTGGGCAAATAATTTGTCTTTCTGTCTTTTTTTTTTTTTTTTCCTGTTCAGTAAAAGTGACTGAGTCCACAGTTCAACATTCTTGTATATATGTAACATTGTTTTCCCACAGGGCGGCAGCTTACAATCTTCAACAGCCAAACCACTATACAGATTGGGGGCTGGGAGCGAGACCGGAGTCGATCCTTTCAGGGCCAGCTTTCGGGCCTCTACTATAATGGCTTGAAGGTGTTCAACATGGCTGCGGAGGGGGATCCCAACATTAAAATCCAGGGCAGCGTGCGGCTTGTGGGGGAGTCTCCCTCCTCTATCACGCCGCAGTCAAGTACCACAGCCAATCGCTCAGAGACGTCTACGTCCATCATGGAGATCACCACCACAACAGCGTCCAGCAGGCGAGTCAAGCAGACTACACCACGAGAGCCTCAGCAGGTAAGATAGTCTTTAAATGATTCTGTCTTAAAGGGGACCTATTATGCTTTTCCTTATTTTCAGTCATATATATATCTCCCGTTATTTAGTCATTTAAAAGCTTTTAATATGAAGACGTAAAGCAGGAAATGATGGGTTTGCATCAGTGGCAATTTAATACGGTCCCTCGGCAGCCTCCGGAAACCTGGCTAATCAGAACAGAGTGGGCTCATCAGGAGGGGGGACAAAGAGACAGGTGCTAAGACTGCCTGTCAAGAGACAGAGGCTGAACTGAGGGGCTGCATAAAGGGCCAGTATAAGATAAGTAAGGAATTTTTTGAACTGTGAATCATGCAAAGCTACTCTAGTGGAGTCCAAAAATAAAAATATAGAGCTAGAAAGGAGCATAAGAGATGTTCCCCTTGAGATGTTATACATACATGTCATTTATGTAATGAAATATTCACACTGCATAGCAGGAGTTAAGCACACCCTAGATTAATATAATACATTTCATCATTATGCTGTTATACTGTATCGTGAAATATATGCCTTACTTTATTGTGTCACGTCTTTCTTCTCCTTGAGTCTTCTGACCTAAAAAATGGAGGAAAATAAGTCCATTGTTCCACCATTGGGAACGGCACCACAGGCACGCTTTCGAGCATTTCTCCCCGTACAATCAGATGTGGCACCGTGGCGTGTGTGTGTTAGAGTGATAACCATCGTAGAGGTCCTCCATCATCTTTATCTGTCCTGCATGAGCGGTGCAGCATCTGCAGGAGCATATTACTTCTCAAATGCCACAATGTGTGACTGAACAATGCAATACAAAACCTGGGTCCTATCAAGTGAAATGGCAATAAGAGCATTTCTCGAAAATGCTCCCTGCCAAGAATAAAAGAAATGTTGTCTTGAATCTGGTACAATACGGCAACAGCCATGAATTTAACCTAAAAAAAACTCTAAGCTTTGATTAGTGATACATTTGTTTTAGGCATTGTCCATATAAGATTCAAATTCCTAGACTGCAGCGCTGCAGATATCCACTTTGAGTCTGAATTTCACAACCAGTGACTATATTTACTGTTATCAGTGCATTGGGAATTAGCTTGCAACAAACATGCTGACAGAACTTCATTAACATCTGGGAATACCTGCAACTGAACAATAAGATTGGAATTGACTCTTTTAGGTCACAAAGACGAATTGTTTGACTGGATTTGAGGTAGTCACAATGTAGTAAATGCCTTCATGTGTTGTTGGTACAGCAACAACAAAAATAAAGGCTTCATGGTCCACAGGAAACACTCTGCTTTTGTAAACAATAAAAAAGTGACCTCATCGATAACTAAGGAACATGTGCTTGAATTGTTATGGAGTTAAAGCCACTTGTGATATCTTTTTTCACATTTCACAGAACTGATTATTGAAGCTAATGGCCGTTTTACATTATATGAAACTCTCAAACAAAGCCTGATAGAAAGGGACTGAGATATTGTTGGTTTGAAAACACAGAATCCCTCAAGACACAGAGTTTTAAATGCAGGGAGCAAACCATGCAGAGTAAATATGTATCCAAATTTCAAATATTCTGTGAGTCATTTGCATGGAAAGCATACATAGTAGCCTAAATTAAGCATCGTCGTAGACTAAAATGACCCTTTAATCAGCTTTTACAAATATAGTTTAAAATAATTTAGGATTTAACTCATTTTGATTAATCGGATTTGGTAAGGGGAGATTATAGCGTCTCCAGGAGGGGGTGGGTTTAACTTCATATTGAAAAAAATATACACACAATCAAAATGATTTAATTTTAATTCCGTTTTTGAAAGATTATCTAACTTTTTCTGTCTTAGTAAAGTTAATACACACACGTCAAGTTTTTCAGGAAAAATGTTTCAGAGTCTAATGCTGTTGATTAGTTTATTGTCCAGAAGTAACTCAAACATGTTCAAACCATGTTTTTTAAACCATTTTAAATATTTTTAATTCACATTAAATTCTATTGTTGCTTTTATGGAAGTTGAAAGTATAAATAAGCCTTCAACCTTGAATCTTGGTGAATCTATGAAGCCAGCTTCAAGCTTTTACTTACAGATTTTCAACTCAAAAAAGATCAATTCAACAATTCAACGCAAAACGAAATGACAAGTTATTCTCTCAGTTTAGCCGACTGTTCAACCTACAGCTCGTATTATTAAGTGACAAACTCCTCCTAGGTTTCAACAATGGAGCAGTAAAGAGCCCACATTACTGGCAATGTCCTAACTCTCTCTGACCTGAGCCCATAACAGTTTGTGTAAGGGTCTGCAGATGCTGACAAATAATACAATCATAAATATTGATCCACTGGAATGGTTTTCTCTCAGACTCAGCATGGTTCCTGAACCGTTGCAGGAGCATGTAATACAGGCGAAATATCAGACAATAGACTATAATTATATCCCAGCTCCATGCAGTGTTATAAATTGCCACCAAGGAACCAAGAGATTGGCAGAAAGGAACAGGCTTGATAAGATGGATGCCCGTCTTTTTCAGGCCTTTTCATCTGTAGAGAAATAAAGTGATATAAATGACCATGACAATTTAGAAATGCAGGGCATTACAGAGATATGCAGTATCTGCCGGGCATCTGTATCTATTTATTAATGTACTTATTTTGTGCTTTAGATGTGATATGATTTTGGATATCTGACATTATGCCTTTATGCTAATCAGATTCTGCTTGAATAGTTTAATCAATAACCATTTACCTTGTTGCAATCATGTGTACAGCTCTTGGTTTTGATACAAGCAGTGTAGTGTGACGTTCAATCCTTCATGTGTGTATTGTTCTAAAAGGATGCAGTGTGTCATTAAGGTATCAGGCAGGTTTGTGGTGATGTTTTTTTGGCAAAATAAATTGAGAGAGTTTATGTTGCAAACTTACCTTTAAAGTGGCACATAAAGGCTTGGCAAAATGGAAAACAGTCAAGGCTAACTGTGTTTATTTAGGTGTTATCGAATGCATTCATGCAGAAAAAAGGTCATTGAATTAAAGAGTTGTTCTGTGATGTAGACAGAGAGATGAGTGAGGCATGCAAAAATGTGTCTATTGGGAGATGTCAGTGTGTTCAGTTTGATTCAACGTGACGACCTTCCCATGGCGAGCTCTTGCAGCAGGACTACTGTCTCAGGACACTACACTTAGAAAGACATTGTGTCTGGCCTCCGTTAAAAGAGACGGTGCATTCATTCCTTTCCCTTGAATAGTCGGCATTTTAATCATTGTCCAGCTGTTCCATCTCCTTTCTGATGGCGAATGCAATTCAGTGAATGCTTTTATATCCTCTAAGAGCACTTGCATTACTAGGACACGTACATATTTAGTATAGCTGGCCCCAGCAGAAATGGAATGGCTAACACTGGCGGAGGCAGTATCAGGCTCTACCCATTGAAGCTCAGTGACAATGGCACTCCAAAATATGTAGATCAGGCTGGAAAAGAGTGCAGTTGATCCAAAAAGATAAGCAAAATCACTTTATAAGCTTCTAACAACGAGAGGTGAGGGCATTTATTAACTCGACATGCATACAGTTAAACTTTAAGTCCAGTTAGAGTCACCTGTTGTAAGTGCCTGTTGCTTTCATTGTCACTTAATGATAGATTTTCAGTAAGGTAATGACCACAGGATGGCAATAGTGAGAGAATACTAAAAGGAAGAGAGTTTTTGAAAAATGGCAGCACATTGAAATCTTTCAGTGACACTGGCTCTGTAGATTTAGGGTATGTCTTCTTGCACTGGCCCACTTAAAGTTAGTGCTAATCATCATTAGTATAATGATTTTGAATTGTCTGGAGGGCTCTGCGTTCTCAGGTGTCCTTTCAAATAGTTCTGTAAATGCTCGACTGGGGTTATATTATTGAATACTGTGGGCCTTAGCTTATGGGTAACATTACATTAATGTCATTTTTTTTCAAACCACTGGGTGTCCACTCATGCTTTATTAAAATGGATATTAACATCTTAGAGCACACTGGCCTAATCAGGAACGAAATGCACCATGGGAAAAAAGCTGATGAGTCAGGATTGTTAATTTAATAATGATTAGAATTTTCTTTTTGCTTAAGGGATAATTGGATTGATTCAATTCCAAGACTTACAGCCCACTCAAATCCAGAGCTAATAAATAATAGTTAGGCCTAACCTTGATATTACCTTTATTTTGTTCATATCCTGAAGTTTCCAGACTAAGAGGTTCTACACTTGTCTCTTTAGTGTCAAATCTTCTCTGTTGTGACTTTTTTCAGCGGTGTACTCCATGCCCTGAGCAGGGGAGGTAGCTTACTGTATGGGCCTGACTGTCATGTCTTAATGAAGTGTCTGCTCCCTGTCGCGGTGCCTGGTCGCATCCAATTAAACCATAATGCGCTTGTGTATGCATTCGCAAACAATGGCATAGCTACTGTACACACACACAATAAGAAATGCTTCTTAATTCTCATGGCTACTGATATGATTTGGAGTTCATTTTCCCACTTCAGCCTGATTTATTTATTGTTATTAAGAAAATTAGTGAATTCTTTCCCTAATGCACCAAAAAAAAAGTCAGAAATTTCAGGTGTACACAGCACTGTATCTGTGGATGTCAATTTGGACCTATAACTGCCAAATTCATACAGGACTAATGGCAACACCAGCTGCCAGTGTCAAGCACTTTCAGCATTATGGTGACCTAGCGCTTGTTAATCTGTCTCCATGCTCCTCAACCAAAACTTTTTATTCAGTTTTATTTGAGATAGCTGGATTTTAAAAAGTTATGGATACACTGATGACTTTGTACACTTGCATATATTTTGGATGCTGCACATGTGTAAGTGTGGGATATGATTGTAATGTTTACCTTAAATACTGAATACATGTTGTGTGTAGCAATTTTTATGAAGAGCTGGTGGACAAAATGAAGGAAAATGTCAAGTTGGAGAAAGATAGCATTTAATACCAGATGATGCTTAATCAAAACCACTCAAGGATAAGAGATAGCGCCCTGTGTAGCTGTTACCCTCCCTGCAAAAAAAAAAAAAAAGAAAAAAAGACGAAAGCCTGCTATCTAGAACAGCCATTGAGAGCTCTTGACAGTGATGGATCCTCACCTGCATTGCTATGTATTATCAACCCTGGCCAGCACACATACAGTATATAAATCTCACAAGCGGTCATAGTGTGAGGCTGCCAACCACCACCAGTTCTGTCTGCAGAAACATCATCTAAAGTTGGTATTGGCTGCAGCATGATGAAAGGACGCAAGAACCAGAATAAAAATGTTGTATAGTAATGACTTGCACACATTAGAGCTGTGGTTCTCAAGCATTTTTTTAAACCACGGCAACCCTCTATAATGATTTGTTAAATAGTTTTTTTAATATGATGATTTCGCTATTTATTGCTTATTTCCTCCCATTTGATAGCTATGTTTGAAAACGTAACATAAAATTGTAGTTTAAGCACAAGTTTCCACTTTTTAAATTGTGGTTAAAGGTTATTAAAATGCACAATAAATTAAAACAGCCTACAGTCACGCTAGCAGCTCTGTGAGGCTGTACTTTTTAAGCTTCGAGCTAAATGAAATCCACATGCCGATGTTTAGCAGGTAATATCTACCATGTTAACCCACTTAGTTTAGCATGTTAGTATGCTAACATTTGCTAATTTGCAGTAAAAAACAATGTGCTGTGATTTTCACAACAATCCATCCAAAAGTTGTCTACACATTTCACTCAATCCCAAAAATGACAACCTCTTGGTGGCTCCACAGGAAAGTCAGGGTATCACCAAAGTCAGTAGGTTTCCTGACAGGGACATGAATGTGTCTGCCACATTTCATGGCAATCCATTCCATTGTATTCAGGCCAATATGGCATTTCTTAAACACAATAGCAATATCAGACCTTATCTGACATTCCACATGTTACCTTCATCACATTTTTGCCGTGTGCAATTTCTGTTTTATAGCATGTTGCTGGTGGAAATTCAAGAATGCAGATTATAGCTTGTTCTTAGGGAGAATGAATTGCCACTATGTCACATCATTGCCAACAAATAGCCAATTGGCCTCACTATTTCTGAATTAACCCTAGGTGAAGTGAGTGTAATGGCCATTCCGGGGAAGTGAGGAACATTCAGAAGACATTGTGTGGGCCATTTCATTTGCACTCACAGCACATGGTTCAGTTCCAGTTGAACTGGCTTGTAGCGGCTCTGTTTTTCTTGGTCCCCAAGACGAGAGGCAGAAACCTGGCCTCTCTATAAGTCACAGGGATAAACGAAGATTTGACATGCTGCGCTGCTTCACCTTCAGTGCAGTGTCTTGGTACCTCCTAGCCTCCCTCACTGACTCTTACAAACACACTATAATAAACTTAGTGTCACAGTAATCTTGTGTTGAAAAATCTCCTGCAATTTAGTACCCAATAACTGCTCAGTCTGCAGCTTCTCTCCTTTTATAATCATCCATGTCTCTTTATTGTATCTAGTACTACCTTTAGGCATTGTTGTGATTGTCTTGACACTGGTAGGGATTATTGTTTTTCAAGCTAAGGCTGCCATAAATCTGCACAGCCAGATTTAATACTAATCCTGCATGCATCAATATTCAGACCTGAGACTTATCTTGGGTATTAAGCACTCCTCAGGCAACTGCACACATGCAGTGTACTAGGTTCTTTAATAGTGTTATATGATATGATACCGAGACTTCAGTTTAAGGATGATTTGGTCTTAATTTTACTTGAGATTATATCTACTTTTATACATTTATATAAATATATGTATATGGATGGCGATGCCGGTCTGTCCACCACTTAGGTCCAGATTGAAATATCTATGAGACGGATTGCCATGAAATTTTGTAGACATTCAGGTTCCCAGAGGATGAATCTTACTGACTTTTTTGATACCCTGACTTTTCTACTAGCACCACCATGAAGTTTAAATGTGTGGTTTTGAGTAAAATGTGTCAACGACTATTTGGATGGATAGCCATGGAAATTGCAGCACACACTCGTGTTCCACTCAGGATGAACTGTAATCACTTTCGTAAACTCTCAACTTTTCATCCAACACCACCATCAGGTCAAAATTTTGATTTGTGCAGTACTTTGGTTTGCAAAAGTAATGATATTCACATCAGCCTCAGCTGTGCTTTGTGTTTAGGGCTAATTAGCAAATGTTAGCATGCTAACACACTAAACTAAGATGGTGACCATGGTAAACATTATACCTGCAAAACATCAGCATGGTAGCATTGCCTTGAAAGCATGTTGACATTAGGATTTAGCTCAAATCATGGCTGTGCTCAAATACAGTCTCACAGAGCTGCTAGCATGGCTGTAGACTCTTTGTTACATTGCTCTTCAGCTAGAAATGTAAAACTATTAGCTTAAGACATCTTTCTGCTTAATATTCTAGTTCCTACATGTTGGTAGTGAAATTAATTCAGGTAGATAAAAGATTTATGACAAGCTTCACAAGTGTGCCACAGTTTTCCTCTTTGTGACGTAGCATTAGAGCCTGTTAGAAATCACTGTCATCTTCACCAGTCACAGGAGTGACAATGCAGTCTTGTCTCTTTCCACTTACACTACAGTTCTTTTAGTGAACCTAAATTACTAACCTGCTTAACAGTAACTCTATCCGTTCAGTTGCCCAACCCACCGTTTTTTGTTATTCCACAGGATCAGCCATTTTGTGTTTATCTTGTTTTTGTGTTCTCTAACAGTGAGGTGTTCATCAGCTCCCTTGCATTTCAATTTAAATTTTATCAAGTTACTAAGCAACAGACTGCCTGCAATAGTACAGTAAGTTGTTTTTGATTGACAGGTATACACTCAATTAGTCAAAAGGCACTTTTCTCGTTAACTTACGGGGGGGAAAAGCATAGGGTCTTTACCAGAACTGTATTCTGAGTAGCTTGCAGTTTAAATTAATGTTCCTGCTCATTCTATTGCAGAATAACAAGCACAGGTTTACTTTGTTTGTTCATTTCATGGTACTGTGAGTTACCCAGCTGTGTTTGTACTGGTGTCGGCCATGTGATCTTGGCTCATATACACACCACTCTCACTGCTGAATTTCATGATGGATGGTTGTTGTTTTTTTTTTTTTTAAAGATGGCTTTTATTGCTTTTTGTCTTCATTTGAAAGAGAAGAGAGAGAGCAAAGAGAAGACAGGCATGCCACAATTCCAAGTCAAGATGTTGCAGGTAATTGGTATGCAGTTTGGCCACCAGTGAACTCACATGACAGATAAATGAAAGTCTCCAACCTATCTCCATTCAAGAGATGTGGGAATGATACAGACACACATGCTATTAAAATGAAATGGTCATGAAAAAGTGAAACTGCGGTTTGCGAATGCCCAAAATGTTAGAAGCTTTCTAATATCTCATCTCTGCTGTCTTTTTAGATAAAACTAAAATATTTCTTTAACTCATTTGCTTCTCTTTATTTACATTTCTTCCTTTGTGATTGGTGAAGATCACAGTAATATTTTGATTGGATTTACATCATTAGTGTACATGATGAAATAGAGTGTGTCACTAAAATGTTGTGCTTTTACTGTTCGGAAATAGAGGAGGTTCTCTTCTGAAGACCATTCATCAAAATTAGTACTTCTCCAAGAGCCTTGAAGATTTTTTTTTTTTGTCAAAAGAATCATGTGAAGTCTCAGATTCCTCTTTAAAAAGAAATGATTATAAAACAACAGCTGAAACACGAGAGGCTTTAGGTACAATAGGAAGTTTGTTTTGTTGATTCTTCAGAGGATATTATCAGAGACAAATTTTCTAACATTAACATTCCTGCACTAGGTAGAGCTAAATGGGAAATTACTGATTTGCAGAAATGATTGTACATATTTTTCTCTCTTATTTGTGTTAATAGGAATTGCTTGTCACATTGCTAACCAAGTGGAACTGTTTTCCTCAACTCATCTAAAGGCAGATCTTATTGTAAGAAGGATAAAAAAAATGATTTTTTTTTCTAATTTCTACCTCTGTGTGCTCTCTAATTTAAAAAAAACAAACAAAAACAAAACAAAACAGACATGCACAGCAAACTGAGAGGTTACTAAAGAAACGCACAATGTTCCACATTTTCAGGGAGAAGGATTAATCAGCAAGGGTTCAGTCATGTTGAATGAGTTGTGTTTCATTCAGGATATTAAACCTACAGTAACTGTCTCATGGACTTAGAGACATACTGCAGTGTTCAGCCTGAGTGTCAGTGCCCTATTAGGTTATGGTGCCTTCAATTATTCACAGAAAGAAAACATCTTTCACAGGAAGAAAACATATCCCCTGCAAACAACATTGCAGGGGATAAGATTTCCCCTGCAATGCAGATGTATGGGATTGACCACTGTGCTACTGAGATACTGCAAGCTTGAGAAAAAGAGCGATTACTATGAAACAGCTGGCTTTACTGACAGGTGCACTATTGATTTTTCTAGGTATTATTATATTATATGTCTTTTATTCCCTTTTGAAAATATTTGGTGTCACCACCTACCTAAGCTGAAGAAAAAGAAAAGCCACAGTGGATAATTCAATCGCTGCATGTGTAACAAGCCCAAAAAAATGAGAGCAGAAACAGATTGAAAGCAAGTGAATATAGATGGAAAGCTCTCCTGTGCAGCACTCATGTGTCTTACTAACCTCCCAACCTTGCTACTAAAGTGGGGTGTGTGTAGGTAGGTGGTCGTGGAGTGTGCCGCCCCAGGCCTGGTCATGGGCTGTGCCCACCCAGTGCTGACAGATGGCAAAAGGAGCTAACACTGTAGACCTGCGGTGGCCCCAGGCCTGCGGCGTTCACTCCCAGCGACAGACCATATCCATCATCTTAGCGTCACCAGGGGCCATTATGGAAACTGCCCTTCAACATTGTGTTGTACACATAGAGTCCATGTGACTCGCTGATCCAGTCCACCTTGGCAGGGGTGAACACATACGTGCCATGGTATGTCGACATGTGTTTGCATGATTTGATGAATGTTTGCATGACAGCAGAGACGTGCTTTTCCGCAGCAGGTACATGATCTGCACATTATCCAGCTGAGACACCAGGATGCTTTGTGTTGCATTTAATGGTTTATTTTATCCTTGCTTGTTTTAAAGGTTTGCAATTTTTTTTTTACAGATACTTATCACCATTATTAACATAGTCAACAAAGAAGCATCTTTGTTTTTGCAGGTTTCACTCTACTGGCAGCATTACAGAGGGCTACAGATTGTCTCACTAAGTCTGTTTGGATGACAAGAATGAAACCTACGCAATGTGAATGTTGTCTCTGTTGTTTTATAAAGTGTTGGTTTGTGCGTGGAGGAGATAGTGACACTTGACAGCTTTACAGCATGTTTTATAGACCATATTGTTGTCTCTCTGGACATTTGCTGTTATGATTTTGGGAAACAGAAAATAGTCCTGGGCCAACTGTTGAGCATAAGATACAATTTGTCCTACAGTGCATTGCTCCCACCTGCAAGATTCTGTGATCAGCTGGTTTATACATTACATTCATGAGCTTTGTGCCAACTGCTCAATGAGCTGCGCTGAGCTCTCCATTTTTAAAAATAATTTTCTCAAAAGCTGGAAGAAAGTGTCAGCCACAAACTGGCTTATGCATCTAAAGGCTTATTTTTCATGTTACAAGCACTGTGAGTCATATTTAAAATTTTAATTCTCAGAAGAAAAAAAAATGATATGCTTATTTCACCCCAGGATAAACCCCTTAACTGATCCCTTCAGCTTGTGGAAAACAAATCTGATTGCTAAATGTGATGCCTTCTAGTAAAGAACATCAGTGAACTTTACAAGTAGAAGACCTTTACTTGAGCTGTGTAGATCTGTTTTCATCCATCTAATTTGCTGCATCTACAGTAACATAGAAGTGTAGTAAGTGAGTCTACAGCTACAGAGAGTCTAAGATCCTATTGTGCTGTACACCAATGGCCAGTTCTGTTTGAGGGAATGGGGCTGGAGAGAAGGAAAGTATTTGAAAATGTCATCATCAAATAGATTTTAAATTAAAGTGAAACAACACAGCATGCCAGCAGCTCAGGCTTAGTTTATAAGTGCATTTATTTTGCATGTATTAGTTATTAGCCACACATAAATAACTAATAAATGCTTTATAATACACTGTAACATACATTTTAAGTATTTATTAATGTATCTGTCAACAACTATAACTCATATGAATTATCTGTAACTGGTTGACTGTTGACTGACAACATCAACAACGTTGTGATCATATAAAGTATGTCTTCATATTGTTTATGAATATAAATTATGAAGCATGTATTTATTATATTGGTTAATTGTATCCTTTATATAACTAGTGCTAAAGTATTTACCTATTTATTTGTACTTTTTTACTCTTCATGACAGCTGACACAATTTGCTGATAAAGACCACAAGATGTGGCTGAAATCTCAGCGGTAAATTTAATAAGTGTAAGTTAAAGAATTTTTTTGTCACCTTAAAGCAACAAAAAAAACCTTCAAGATCAACATGTTTTCATAAATTGTGAAGACACTTGCTTGTTATTAATATATACATATGTGTATAAACAATTAGAACACGCGGTAAGGATTTATTTGTGAGTCTGTATATCATTAAATATGATTGCAGCTATGTTGTGTTATTAAGCATTCATTAACTGTTTACACACAGTTAAAGTTTTAATGGTTGAAAACTACATTCATAATCATGCATAAATGTCCTAACATTGTGAATACACCATTGTGTGTTGTTATTTAGTGTTCATATCTGCTCATAAATGCATACATTTTACACTGAGTTGTAATGCAAAACTAAATAAAATAAAATAAAATAAAATTATACCATCTGCTCACAAGTCTAAAGCTGAATAAAAAAAATCAGTTTTCCTTGAGAGGCTTTATAAACGGTGCCTTTTTAAAATATTTTTATTTTTCTCTATATGTTAAACCTGTCTTTTGTTTTCTCTCTGCTGAATGAGAGCATTGCTCATTAGTTTATGGCGGTCACGCTCGGCCTTTTGTGAATGACACATTCAGACCTGGAGGACAGGAATCTGATTATGATGACGCTCTGTGGGAGCTACATGCAACCTGGTCTGCTGTTGTAGGGCAAAGCTGCTCTTCCTCTTTCCTCATGTCATGTCTTTGCAAACGTTACACATGGGAATTAGGCCCGAGTACATTCATCTCAGCGGTGATGGCATCTATATTAGGATGACAAATTTGTTCCTGTCACCTGATGAGGGACTGGGACTGCATGTCAAGACGCAGGTAAAGTCAGGAAGACAGTGATTTGTGGCCAAGCTGAATATCTCTTCCTCTCTTGCTCTGTCTGTCTCAAAACACACACACAGGCACACGCTTGGATTTGTCATCTATTTTTAAATTTTGAGGGAAAAGAACACGAAATGAAGCATTACATAGTCACTTTGGAGTGAACTGAACTATTTCCCCAAAATGACAAGTGTTTGTATGTTTGCATTTAGATAGAGAGCGGCATGATTACAAGCCATTCTCTGGTAATTGTTATTCCTCCCTCACTCCTCAGTTTATCCTTAATGTAAGATATTCCTCCTGGTCAGTCCTCTGCTCTCAGGCCAGATTACTACCAAGGCGAGCTACGGGACGCGCACAGAGCTCCAGATTCGATTTCAGATAACGAAAATATCAGGGCATCCAGAGGGGAAAATGCTTCAATGCCGACAGATTTAATTTATCTGAGTAGTGTGAAAGCAAGGATAAGGGAGGAGGGACAAAGTCAACCATGTACTATACTTCTATGGAGCGGTGTTTATGCATAGGCAAGAGAGAAAAGAAATAAGAGAACGAGAGGGGGGAGCGTAGGAGGTAGATGGAGGCTGATAGTGTCTTATGAATTTCATATTAAGATTTTATCATTTAGAGCATGTAGCTAACAGAAGGCATCCAGCCTTCTCCTGTGTAATCTGCTAGAAGCCGTATATTACATGGCAGCAGCTCAACGTGCACTCTTTCTGCACTTGTCCATATTGTGTGCACATTATTTATAAGTCCCCAGTAATAAATAATAAGAACCAAGCTTAATTAGAAATCAAAATATGAGCTGTTATTCATACATTGTACAGAATGTCGAGTCTAGAGTCGTATTAAGCACCAGTCACACATGGTTCAGTCTGAGTCAGTCACTGACATGGTGATAGTGTGACGCAGGCGCTGACTGGGAAATGGACTTTGTGCTTCCTCCCACACAGCAAGACAACTTCCCTGCCGTATCACACGCTGTGCTGAATGGTGAATTCGCATTAAGGCCATTTGGATAACTGTTCCTGGAAAAAAAAAAAAAAAAAAAAATTGAACGGGGTCCTAAGGGGGACTTGAGGAACATCTACAAAGCAGCACAGCAGTGCCTTGAAGCAGCCACATTAAAAGGAGTCCTCACACAGTAGTGTTCTCGGGTCCCTGAGAGGGAGTGTGTTTAACGAGGGCACAGGCATTGTGTACGTTTTGAAGCAGCTCTGTAATTACCCCACATCTACTTGCACAGTACACCTTTACACTCCTACATTAGCCCATACCTGTCCCTTGTATTAAGCTCTCAAATGCAGCCTTTCATTCTGCACAGCAGAAGCTTTCCTGAGCCTATACACTAGGCTGGCAATTGAGCTGTCAATGTTCACTCTTTCCCGGGTCTTATTGTTATTTTAGTCACTAAATATGGTGTTTTTACTGTGTTGCTTTCCATGAATTTACAGAAATTCATCAACACTGTTACATTCTCAACAACCTTTATACACCTTAGTTATAATGAAATTAAATGCCCTTTGCAAACATACGCATTACCAAGCAACTGTTTCTGAATAGATTGAATCCACCAGCCTGTTAATGTGTAGCAGAAATAATCAAACAAACAGCATTTTACGATAATTCCTATTCCTATTCCAGTCCTATTTTGAATTAGATTTATGGTTCAGGTTATTATTAAAAATGTTATCACCAGTCGGCTTGGGAATGTGTGTCACTGTGAGCAACTGTGCTTGTATGTTTCCATATTGCGTGCTGTGAGTGTACCAGGTGTGTGAAGCTGCCTCCCGGCACCTTGTTAGACTGTCTGGGGTGCAGTGACTTAAAGCCTCGAGGAAGATGTATGGCAAGACAGGAACATGTGGGTACCAGGGGAGGAGATGGAGAGCCTCCGACCATTCTTTTTTTAATGACACTCTGATACTCAGCCCGGGGTCCAGTTGCAGCAACAGCTGGTTCGTTTTAAATAAAGCAAAGCCTTTCTCCCAAAAGGGACAATGTCTCATAACTTAGCAAGTTAAAACAGCTGTCCACCACAGCCAGTTTTATGTTATGGCATGCACAAACAGTCAAAACAGAAAGAAGTGATACCAATTATTCAGACTTAATTGCCTTTGAGAAGTGCGAGCATCTTTATTGTATGAATTCTCTGGTGCTCCGAGGAGTCACACTACCTACAGAATGCACTCAGTGGCCTGCGTATATGCAATATAATGTAATGCCTTAGGTAATTACTGACAGCTAATACATTTTGTTGTTGAAATGTTTTGATGCTCTTTAAACCGTTGGAGGCAGAAAAGTCAGGCTTGTTTGTGAGAGGACAGGTTTGTTTATCGTAAAATTAATGATAATGCAGCCCATGCTTTAAAAAAATCCTATTCTACACGCAGTTTGTAAATTGTATTTTGAAAGCTGTATATCTCCAATGTGCCTAATAATTTCCTGTATTATATCTTTCTAGTTTTTTTTTTGTTTTTGTTTTTTTTTAATGTATAGTCGCAATTTAGTCACATATTAGCTTTAAAGCAGTGTGATATCCAAATGACTTCTGTATCCAGCACATAACAAGACGGAAGCTGTTTTCTTTTACAAATATTCAAATTTTGATACAAGACTTTGTCGTTGTAACAGAACTATATATTTGGATGTGTAAACGGATTATAGTGCAGTGCAGTTTTATAGATTATAGTAACCAGCCTTGCTTGGTGAAGCAATCGTTTCACATCTAAGTTTGCATAGCTGACAATATCTCAGGAACATCTCAAAAAAGCCTTTCCTGGGAAAGAATAATGAAGCACCTGCTCTTGTTTATTGCTCTTTTGCATATATTTTTTTGTTGTGTGTATTGACTGATGTTCTTGTGGCAGTGTCTGTTTTGAGGGTTTGTTGATTGATTTGCTCAGAATTGCAGAAACTGTTGTAAATCCTTCTCCGCAAAGAGACTGTAGAGAATATCTCCTTTTTTACCCAGCTGGTTGTTCACTATTGTTCATCTCTCTGCTGTGAGAGTCACAGTGGCAATCTGTTTTACCACCATGAAGCCTTGTATCAGAGCTTTTCTTTAATTGTTGAATCAAGATATTTTGAACATAAGTTTTAAACATGATATGCAGGTTATAGATATATATACTGTATATATATGTATATGTATGTATATATATATCCGTCAGTGTCCTACAGCTGAGCTGTGACAGTGATAATGCCATTGCATTGTCTTCCAGCCATGCTGAAGTCTGACTCTGTGTGAGTCCATGATGTTGACAGCTTGGCAGACCAGCAGTAGGAAGAGTGTGGGCGAAGGCCAGGCAATACACTGAGCTGAACTCACAGTCTTAGAGGCCCACACGCCTTCATTATTCAGTTGGAATCCATTGAGCATCTGGGACTAAATTATTCATCAACATCGACCTAGTTCCAGGGTGCTAAGTTAGATACTTGGATGTCATCAGGCGTTCTGATAAGAGCTGCTGCTGCAGTGTGATAGCTGCCATGGGTAAATAGTGAGTGTGTGCTTGGATCATAAAGTACTGGCCACCATTACGTTGTTATAGACTGTAGTTTTGTATATCAGATCCTTTAGGTGTATGGAGCTCAGAGTGCGAATAGGGAGGAATTCTTGAGCCCGTGTCTAACTATGATCCATCTCTATCTGCTGTCCCACTCCCTTCCTCCCTCTCTCTCTCTTTCTCTCGCTGGCCCACTAATGATGTGTTGCTGCTAGACTGAAGCTTAGGACAACAAACTCCTCCCAATTAGTCTGTGCAGACTACAACTCTGGTCAGATCTGGACACTAGCAAGCCACTATCAGTGTAAATCAGTGACAGCATGAGAAATAATGGCACAAACTCTGTGCAGGAACATATACAGAATACTGATTCCTCTGTGTTTAGGGGTATTTTGAGCTTTGGCTTCAAGAGCTGGTGCTATATACAAGATATAAATAACATTTTCAGCTATAGTATCGGCTTAAGGTGGAGTCTTGAGTGCACCCTTGATACGATGTATCTGGGATTATTATGAGAGATGGAAATAAAAGAAGCATGAGGACAATTGCAAGAACAGTAAGAACCACCTTGTAGCAGCGTTATTGCCCTCTGCAAACGTATTTACTCTGACTCTACTTATTCTGACTTTGAACTGATATGATTCCCTGTTGCCTATATTTCTTCAGACTTTGTTATAGTTAAAAAAAAGGCTAATTATACTTATCAAAGCCAGATGTACACCCTGTTAATTTAGGCCTCCTACTTAAATAAGACAAAAATGATTTTGGCTGTTGGTACTTTTAAATATCATAATGAGGGGCTGCTTATTTTCCTTCATATTTCAACAAACAGAAATCTGTACCAGTATTTATTTTTCAGACAAGAAGAGACTTTAACAAGCAGTCCACCTCTGGTTATCAGTAATTTCTTCCATGTATGGTCTTGCCTGAAAATAGTGACAGCCCGTGGGGAACAGTTATTCAGTAGGGCGCTTACATCTAATGGATTGCGAGCAGAGCAGTATGAGCATATGGGTTGTGGAAATGGAGGATGAGACATATATAGACAAAGATCAGAAGAGTTTGTGAGGAAAAATGTGCAGGTTTGCATGCAGTCTAGCAGACAGGAAGGCTTTTTTTGTGTTATGATAATGTGTAGTAGATAAGCCATTTTCTCTTTGATTTTTCAATCAACCCAGAATTTACTGGCAGTAAGCATTTTTGGTATTTTGAAAAAGTACTGGGGTTTACAGCTGATCTTAATGAGCAACAGATTATGGACACGGAGTAAAAAAAAAAAAAAAGTCAATTTTATTACTGACACCGATCAGCAATATAACAAGGGAGAGAGCTTTGCAGAACAAGAGCTTCGATTGGACAAAAACAAGGCTTACCAGGGAAAACAGAAAAGCAGAGAGGCAAAAGAAAACAGCAAGCATCCTCAGTGGAATACATTACCAGGACAGTAGAGGCATGCTTCGGATAAATCCTTCAAATGCCTTCAGTGTCCTCCTGACTTTCAGCTCGTCTCCAAAGAGACATGTTGTGTGCCAGAGAGCATTCATCAAATTAGACCAGAGAGAAAACAATGTGAAAACTCACGGCTCTCCGTAGAGACATGCCGACAGGTTATCACAGAGAAGGTGTCTCTTGTTCTGGAGCACCAGGGCAGCAGCACACAGCATCCTCCCTGAAGAGCAGCCCTCCCCTCCATCCCTTTCCCTGCCTCCAGCCCAGGATTAAGAGGGAAGAACATGCATTCAGGAGAGAAGTTTACAAATGTACTGCATTATATGAAGGCCACCTGCTCGATACAGTAGTTATTAGGGAGTGGCATTCAGCACTGTGTAGTTGAGCATTAGCAGGGAACAGAGGGGTTCGTAGGGTTGTAGATAAGGTGTCCAGAAAGAATGTAGGGCTGCTGACTAAGCTTTAGAGAGCACATGCAGACCAGAGCTCAGCCTGGACATCTCATTAAGGAGGACCATTATCAATCCTCAGAGATCGAAAAGCAGCATGACAGTGCTAAAGAAAGCACCAAGGCGCCTTTGGCTGAGTCAGGTTGGAATTTCCACATCAGCTTTGATGGTTCAATCAGTGCAGGAGCCAAGGTCATTCGATAACCTTACTTTACTATTAGGTCTACAAAGATTTCTTTTCCATTGTATCTTAGCATTGCATACATGACACCTGAAGTATCTGAAATGGCACTGTACTTAGAAACTATGAAAATTCTCATATTTTTGTATGAACAGTAAAAGCAGGTTTCTCTCTACAATATCTTTTTTTCTTCCACTTCTTGTGTGTCTCATACTCCCAGCTGTCTCCCCAGGTTTTCTCAATACATCTCATAGGAGCGTGTTCTCTGCTGCTCTGAGCAGGGGCAGATAAATGAGCTGTGCTGTAGGTTCACCATGGCTTCAGCACTTTACCACTAGATTAATGATGCTTTGCGAGCCCCGCGCCTTTGCTTTTAGCATTTTAGATGTACCTTCATAAAATGAACTACAGGTACATCTTGTTTATACGCTTATCTATTGGAGCATCTTTCCTGTGGGCATGCTGCTCTTCGCATCAGTAAACTCTGCTGAGCTAATGAACCCTCCCAAAAACATACAGTATTTCTGGAGAAGTTTGGAAAAAGATGACATTTAGATGAAGAAACCATTTTTTTTTTTTTTTGGACTCAAAATCACAGCAGTGGCACAATCATCACATGCATATCCTGTGTTATTTAGGACACCTCCTTTAGAAAAGATTTCAGTGTCCTTTTCTGGCATCCGGGCCAAGCTGCCTGTCAGTTTTCATCACAGTGGTTAAATTGCATGGTAAGCCCCTCACATACCCCACATTGAATTGTCACGGGTGAGAAAGAAGCCAAGCGTTGGAGGAGGACACCATGAATTGGTAATGTTATTGGATTTCAACCAGGTCATGACCACATCAAAATGTTGACCTACACACTAATCCTGGCTAGCAGACTGATGCCCAGTAACATGTGAATTCATTTTAGTGTTGATTCAGAGGCTTATATCCACTAGACACAGAAGATTCATTTAAAAGTATAGCATAGGGTTGATATTTTGATAAGATCAAAGAAAGATTGGACTTACAGGTGGCTTACAGGCACAATTGAGCTGCAGTTACACAGATCTAGACACAGCCTTTGTCCTTGGAAGGTGAAATGAGCATGACAGTATTTTTATGTTATGAAAGTCTATATCATGGCTTCCTGTCAATTATTTGAAAGTTTCAATGTGTAATGCAGATTTTAAAGATTAGACAGTGATACCGTTTTACACCTACTCAGATTACCTGTCAATATTTTCTCCAGCTTTTACAAGCAAAACAAAAGGAAATATGTAGCTTCAAACTGCACTGCATCTCATGAACAACTAAATTTAATCTCCATTCCTGTAATTGCAAAATCAACGGCCGCCTTTTAAAGAGATAAACAAACATCCATATTCGTTATTGGATTTCGCTGCGGTGATGGAGTTTAAGGTCTCACGCTGTAGCTGTCTGACCTGAATGGGGAGACAGAAACAAATAAATATGAACGGGCATACACCTCCACTCAGGTTATTCTATGGGGAGTTAACCTACATCTAGTACACCAACATCACATTGCTTCCTCTTCTCCGCTTGCAAATAAATCTGAAGGACAGACTTGAAGGGAGAGAGAGGAGAAGAGGGATGTGAGAGAGAGAGAGAGAGTGAGAGTGGTAAGGTGGGAAGAAGAGAGAGGGGAGTATTGATTCCTTGATTCCCGTACCTCTGCCAGTGAGTGCAGAGTGTCAAGATCTCCCGCCAGGAAAAACAAATCACAAGGCTGAAGTGATGGATGTGGCACTCCAGGATCCAGTGGTTTTGCCATCTGGATGGCCGACACTGTATATCAGCTTCATGCACAGCAAATTAAATTTACATTTGGACGGCTTCCCCAGGCCTCACCCGGCACAGATGCACCAAAAACAGCCCTCCACCACAAATCCCTTAATGGGTTTGATCTATCATTTCCAGGTCTGCTATGTAAAGATGATGTCGGTCCGTGTTCAGAATGTCGAAATGATGTTGCAGTCACAATAAAATCACATTACATGCAGCCAAATGGATGTCAAGCAAAATGACATCACCTTTAATTTCCTTAAGATGAGTCAATGCTAATCCAACTTGCAGATATATTTTGATGCACAGTCAAACATCAACAAAATAATAGCACAAATTGAATAAAACTCCAAGTCCATCTTCATTTTTGGGACCTAAATGCATTAAAGCCCTTTATCTGTCTTTTCAGTTTGTGTCTGTCATACACATGCAAGCTTCAGAGTATGAGAATTTTTGGAACATAAATATTGCCAAGCATGCATTTGAGGACTTAAAAAATATATTAGTACAAAAGGGATAAGTAGAGGTGCAAGGCTAAATGTATAGCAGCAGGTTATTCTGCTTAGCAGGGCTCCATAGCTGAAAAGCGAACCCAGCCCTGAAGAGGCTGCCATGCTTAAATTGAAACGACCTTTAACACAGAGCCGATCAAATGGCCTCAAGCAAGACTATAAAAGAACATTGCAGTATAATGTTTTACAGTATACTTTTTTCTGGTCTTTTGTTTGCCCTTTCCCATTCTCTAAGAGGGTAAAATGTATCGTATTTGGCAGGTGAGGACGTGTGTTGAAAACAGTCTGAAATGGATTTGGCATTAGAGTAGATGTGGCAGGAGAATAATGAAGCACTTCCATATGTGCCATAAATTTTGTTTATTTCTGATTCTTGTAAAAGAGATATGGAATCACATTGCAAGACATGAGGAAAAAAATATTGATTTAAACCTCTGCTGCTCTGCCCTTTATTTTTCAATCTCTTTTTTTAAGCTTTCATGGCTGGTTGTCTTCTAAATGTCAGAGGTGTTTCGTGATGGCTCTTAACAATCCCTTGAAGGGCTATGCAAACCCACACAATGCAACACAAATTGAGCATGCGAGTTGACAATTGTGCTGTGAACTTTAGCCTCCGCTGTTCCTCAATAATCAGATCTTATTTCTGTAAGGATAGTGTTGCCTGGAAAGTGGTGTAGCAGCTGCTGCGGCGCCAGGCAGCGAATGACCGTGTTGACAGATAAATCCAGCAGCCAAACAGTGTAGCTGTCTGGATTCACATCTCATCTGCTCCGTTCTCCTTCACCTTACCCTCTGGAAACACCACTATTGCTTCTGAGTGGGAGCCATCTTACCCCATTGATGCAGCTAAGTGTGCTCTGCCCTCACCACTCCACTGTGTGCTTCTCTCTTTTCAGACAACTGACGACTTGCTAGTGGCATCAGCCGAGTGTCCGAGCGATGATGAGGACATCGATCCCTGTGAGCCGAGCTCAGGTGGGTTAGGTTAGTCATCTCTTTTTATTCTACTTCTCTCTGGGCGTGTCAGTGTGTCTCTGTGTGTCATAATATAGTCCACCCCCAACACACACTCACTAACACACAGCATTTAAATGAGCAGATTGGAGTCTTAGTTATTGCTTGAAAACTCCTGGCTCTACCACCGATTGCAGGATACAGCAAGCTGGAGGCTATCCATTAACTCTGTCTGGGAAGTCTCCATTCTGAAACAGAGCATGGTTTTACTGGTTCTAATATTTTAATGTGCGGGAACATAAAATATAAATGTAGTAAAACTTATAGAAGGCAATGACTTTTATTTACATTCATTTATGACCATAGTATTCATGGTCTTTTAAAGGCCCCATGAAACAGAAGTTAGAGCTTCTTTAGCTTCTGTACTGAGACAAATTTCCCAGTGAAATTGAATATTTGATGTTAGATGTAGTGGAAGAAGTGTTTAAAAATCAAATCCTTCGCATTTGATTGGACAAACAAAGCTTTTGCCCGCTGATATCCAAACACACATCTCTTCCTGTCTCTCTCCATATTGCTCTGTTAGCTACTACGACACACAAAAGGTGAAGTGCGGTTTTGTATGACCGGTTTGGTCACATTCGATTGGATGAACTTTTGTAAACGACCCTGAGTGCAGGATGAGTCATCAAACATTTGAAACCGTTTTACAGGTAGAGAAAAAAACAGCGATTTTGATGTAAAAATACTCTGATACTGAGTTGTTGACATGTATTTGGCATATAACAAGAGATAAATGAACAATTAACACAGGGACACAGGATTAAAGCTGGGAAAATGTATTTTTCATTTCATGGGGCCTTTAATGTAGCTTTGGCAACATTTATTTTAATAGCTTTAGGCTACTCTGGACAACCGAAACATGGGGTCAGTTTGGCAAACGTTTAACTTTGATAGCTTAAAGGGGACCTATTATGCTTTTCCTTATTTTCATATATATAATGTTGCAGTGTCGGATGTTCATAACGTGGCCAAAATGTCAAATAATGAGGTAAATGTATGTAGAAGTAATTGCTGTGAATAAAAATTGGATCTGATTCAAAGTCATAGCTAAATATTTTTAGCCGTCTTCCTGCAACAACTAAACTCTTGCAGTATTTCCAAGCAAGACGTCTCCTTCAGCAAGACCTGGTTAGACACAATAACAAACAGACCAGATCAAGCAAAAGGTAAAGACAAAAGTTTTATTTCTCCGTATGGATCCTTTCCATGATGTTGTCAGACACTTATAATAACAATCTGAGCCTGTCAGTGGTAAAAACAAACACTTTTAGTGGACGTACATGGAGATACTGGTAGAGAGAGATAGAGTGTGTTATTGGTTACTGTTATTGCCACTTGTTATCGTTGTTATGATCCTGTGCATTGATAACGTTTTTTATTCTGTTTCTGCACTTTGTGATGTGTCTGGGTCAGATATGCAGCCAAAAAAATTTTTTTTTTTTTTTTTCAAAAGTGAAACATTGCTATTTTTTTTACTACATTCATTTGCATTTGTTTAAAATTTGTCATTACCAAAAGCTAAAAAAAAAAAAAGTTTTTAAACAGGCTGCTGTAAATGTCTGGCCCATCTAGATTTCTGGGTTTTAGAATCTGGCCCAATTGAATTTGTAATTGAATAGCCCTGCATTATGGCATTTTTCCATTGTTTTGAGGGTAGTCACACCAAGCCATGACCTAAGTCGAGCTGGCACGCTGTGAGTGTTTTTCCATTTCACAGCACGGCAAAGTAAAATAAGTTGTTTACCTGTTGTGCTGGTTGTCTGCAGCTCTTCATCAAACATCATCATCACTGTGGCTGTTTTCTTGTACTATTCCTCCCTGCATTATTTCTAACTGATCCACTGAACAGGAGCTCCAAATATCTCCAGATCTTGTTGTGTCGACTGGTTTTTAGTGCCACTGACGAAGCTCTGCTAATACAGTGAGGAACTGTCATTTCCTGTAAGTTCTTCACAATAAAAGTTGCCCATTATTTAGTCATTCAAAAGCTTTTAATTTTAAGCAGTAAAGCAGGAAATGTTGGGTTTTCATCAGCAGTAACTTAACATGACTCTGATACGTGCTGCCCCTCAGCAGGCTTCCGGAAAGCTGGCCAATCAGAAAAGAGTGGGCTCATCAGGAGGGGGCCTTAAAGAGACAGGAGCTAAGACTGCCTGTTAGAGACAGAGGCTGAACTGGGGGGCTGCATAAAGGGCCAGTATAAGATAAATAAGGAGTTTTTTTTAACTGTGAATCATGCAAAGCTACTGTAGTGGAGTCCCAGAATAAAAATATAGAGCTGGAAATGAGCATAATAGGTCCCCTTTAATGTCATAAACAGCATTTTTTTTCACTTATTAGCAAAGGTGATGGTTTGCCTGTTCTGCTTTTTTAAAAATGTTTATTTTTTTTATGGTAATGTCGGGCGGTCCACCCCTTTGGTCCAGACTGAAATATCTCAACAACTATTGAACTATGGATGAATTAGTATGAAATAGGTCAATCTGGTTCTCAGATAATCTTGATCTTGATCTTACTGATCACCCTAGTGCCACCATGAGCTTGACATCTGTTTTTATTGAAATGTCAACTATTGGATAGATTACCTCAACGTTCCATATAGCACCACCATCAGGTCAAAATGTCAATTTTTCCAATACTTACTAAATACCTGCAAAACTAATGACATTCACATCAGCCTCAGCTGTACAGTTCTTTCTGTTCAGTGCTAATTAACAAATGTTAGCATATTTACACTATAAACTAAGGTGGTGAACATGTTAAACATTATATCAGCTTAATATCAGCATGTTAGCATTGTCATTGTGAGCATGTTTGCATGCTGACATTGGCATTTAGGTCATAAGACTGCTGTGAATAAGTACATCCTCACAGAGCTGCTATCGCAGATGTAGACTCTTGTTCCTGGACTGAAAATCCATTAATAACTATTGTTCTATTGCTTCCATCCATTGCGATTGAACTGAGCCGATGAGAGCATTTCCCCTGAAACATCTCCGAGAAATGCATGCATAACTAAAACTCCACTGCTCACAGTGTTTTGTATGTGTCAAAGCAGCTACTTCGCCATGTTTTAATTGTGCACCTATTCGTCTTCATCAGCTTGTGGCATTTGTTAAGACGCAAACAGGGGAGTTCTCAGAAAGACAGAACAACACACAGTTGTAATTATCAGACCCACATGACTCCAGCACATGATATCAAGAAGAGAGTAGTTTGTGAAGGCTGATTTTTACACAAGTGTGTAGAAGGTCCCCACTGTTGTTAATTAAATTCTACAGGAATCAGTAGGAGTTCATCCTGTTGTTTCTCATGAGCTATTGTTCATGATAGCTGCACATAGCATCCCTTGGAGTTTATGATTGCAGCACATAGGTGTTTCTCTTAATAAAACAAACAATATTTTTGTATTTAGTTTTAAATGTATGTTCTTGCACTTTAATAAATATACAACACAAAGAAGCACTTCTTTCACTGCAAAATGTCTCAAAACGCGGCTGTTTTTATCAGCTTTGCTCTGACAAATTGGGATTGTAAATCTGTTCGTTCCCTCCACCGCCGCCCAACTTTTAATCTCTTACCTTGCCACACATGGAAGGCAATTAAGTCTAACCCGAGCGCCCGCCTATGAATAGAAGGATTTTTAAATGCATTCTGAAGTGATGAGAAGCACAGAGAACAATTAAGTCCAGACCCAAGGCCCCCCACTCCATCTAGATGTGCTATCGATCAGTATGTGGTCATAAAACCTCCACTAAATTAATGTCTGCCCCACAGCAAAGACTATCAACTTTCTAGTCTGTCTCTCTTCCTGTTACTCTGGCCTTCTACTAGCAACATTAGCTTTTGCCACAGTTACTCTCTATCTATAACTCTGGTTCTTATCCTGTGCATTAGAGTGATATTCCCATCGGGCAGCATCACAATAGGTACTTCCAATGTACATCTGCCACCTCTGTCAAATACCATACACAGGAGATAGTTCTGTGTACTGATTCTCACTAGCAGCCTGCATTATGATATTTTTTGACAAGGGCATCTGCCAAAACATCAGTCGCGAACTGCGTGATGCTAAGGGACGCACACTCCCAGAGTAGAGTATCCCTCTCCCTCTGTGATCACTGAAGGGGATTTGACACCAGAGCTGCAGGCTCCCGGGGTGGCAGCTGTCTAACACCGTATCCTTATTAATATCTACATTCAGAACGATTCACACGCTCTGCCAAGCACTCACCACATCTCAGACGGTGTTGCTGTGCATAAAGAACCGGATCCACTGTCGCTGATAAAGGACTACTTTCTCATATTACTGTTCAGCCAACTCCTTTTAATGACGAGAATATATCATTTTTCAAGCGACACCTTGACAGTCTGTTCTGTCTGTGAACTCAAAAGCAGAGGCCGGATGCACACACTTTTGATATCTCGGGCTTCACAGCACATGTATACAGGAGGGTAATGTTGGTGCATAAGTGATCCCAAGAGGTGAGCTTTGAACCTGACTATTATGTGAGCTATCTATGGCCCAAGGTCAGCTCTAGATCATCCTGTATATCAGTGGAGTCTTGTCCCACAGCAGTCCCTATCAGCCATTGAGTGACATCAATCGAGTAAACCTACTTATTGCCATGCTTTATTTCTCTTACCTCCGGAAACCATGGAAAGCCGGCTACACCAGCAGAGCTTATCACCCGGCAGGACTCAGATTAGATCACACTGCAGCAAATTGAATCCTCCCCCCTGGTTCAGGAAACCACGGAGGAATACACAGGCCCATGATGCTGCAACACATCTGATCTGTAATAGGAGGCTGGTTCGGGGAGTGTGCATACACTCAGCAGCGGGGCTCTGACAGCTGAATATCACTGACTACAATTCTTTGTGATGCCTATTGTGAAAATAGTTTTTTACAAGTTTAGCAAAATTAAGTGTGCCAAGTGCTTTAGATTCTATGTGATCTCACCTCAACTTCTCGGATCAAAAAGTAACAAAAGATATGCAGATATCCTGCATAATGACCTGACGTGCCTTAAAGGGCAATTCTGCTATAGAAATACTGTATAAATTCTGACATTTAGCCTAAAAGAGGCCTGCATTTTCCACAAAAGATATATGATTGTTCATTTAAAGACCATGATCAAGTGTTGGCCAATCATCTGGAGAAAATATAGTTGTGGGCTCGCTTGTGTGAAAATAGCCTGGTGAACAGTGATGGCGGCCGGCGCTGATTTTCAAGTGCCAACCCTCAGTTTTTCATGGCGGAAGTTAATGGAACAGGTTGTTGCCGAGCTGCATGGGGTCAGATGGAACGGATGTCTCTTACCTACCTGCTTCATTTCATTGGCGTCATGCAGGCTGTTGATGGAGGGCAGCTGCTGCACGGCGACCCATATCCAAGGTTACATCCTGCAACTGCCTTTGTTCCTCATCATTTGGTTTTCCTCCTCAGAGCTTTTTTTTTTTTTTTTTCGCTTTACTGCTAGTCCTCCATTTTTGCTCAAATTAGTTAAATTCTAGCGATCGCCAAATCTGATGTAGTCTATCCTTTACTTATACATTCCTGAGTAAAATATTCCTTAACCCAATAAATAGAGAAATCTAATATTCAATGTTGACCATTAGGTCATTCAGGGTTTTCTTAGGTAGAAGTGTATTGTTTGTAATATTTCTTACCCTGAATGTGAACTACTGGAGAACACTGGAGAACAAAACCCACCATGTACCATGCTGAAAAAAGAAATGTTAAAGAAAGTTTTTCTTGCTCCTGATTTCAGGATACACAGTGTCTCCTCTGAACTCAAATTCTCTGATCTCAGCCTCTCATGTTTTTTTTTTTTTAATCTATTTCTACGTGGAGTGCACAGAAGTGGAATATCTCCAAACATAGCATTGAAGCATTGGCAGGGTGTTTATCTTTTATATGTTTACACATTTACCTTCTGCACCATCATTAATTATGTAACAAGCAGTCATGTGAAATGTTATTTGTATGAAAGAAATGGGCTCCTTGTCAAATGCAAGTACCAGCCAGCAGCCTCAGTTCTGGTATACGCACCCTTCTACAATTCACAAATAATCTCTTAGTGTCTTTATTCTCAGCTTCAGTAGCCCTTTACTGTGAATTGCCAATAGGCAGGTTAAGGTTAATCATCTCCAGTTTGCTCTTCTCTCCATGCTCTCTAACCTCTTTCTATCCTCAAGCATTCTGCTGTGACATTAGCAGCTACTAATGTGTTTGACATTTGTTTTAATAGATTTAATTTATGGGTAGGAAAACAATACATAGAGTAAACCAATAAATCAAACCACAAATGAATACCCTCTTTAACCCCAAGGCAATGATGGGAATGCACCCAGCCAGGAGGGGAAAAAAAATTAGAGTAAATTATTGTTTTAAAAGTAGCTGTGAGATTAATGAAACATTAAGAGCACTGTGCTGGCTTAAGAGGTCACTGCCCACATTTAATAGGTTATTCAATCATACCCAGCTGGAACTGACTGCGTGTTCATTCCTTCCTTTGCTGAACACAGTGGCATGCACCTTGCATGCCAACAGACTGCCGCTAGCAGAGATGGTTTAACAAATTAAAAATTCTTCTGAAGACTGGATGCCTATTGAATGTGATCAGAGCTCATGCCCATCAAACTAAACATGTCTGAAGCACCACTGATGACCTTCAAGCATCATGCATGCTCTTTTGCAAAATAAATATTGCTATTATTGCATGGTATGCCAATTCATGCAGACAATCTTATGGAATTTTGCCATTTTTGTTTTTCGGCACTCTTTCAATGAGGATTATGCCTTCCAAGTCTTCCTTCTACATCCTATTTTAAATGAAGTGCGTTCTCAAAGAAAACAGGATTTCACACTCACTGTCAGTCTTTCTCTTTACTGATCCCACCATATTTATATTTTCAATTATTTTTTATTTTTCTACCACACATCTTTTTGGTTTGCTGACATTGATGCTAACACAATGTGTCTGTTTATAAGTCTAAGTAGGGCATGAAAGATTTTGCATCCCCAAGCAAAGAAAAGAAAAGCCCAGCCAAAGGTCCGTTACGGTAATAATATAAGTAAGTAAGGGCTTGGAAATATTAGCCAACAATTCACAGTTGACCAATAAGTAAAATGCTTTTGGAAAATCCACTGAAATGTTAACTCTGTCTGCATTTTTCTTTATTGATTTCTCCCTGTAGCAACAGTATAAAAGACCTTTGATCTGTTCGCTTACAATACAGTTATGTTCTGAGCGAGAGAAATGGAATATGTTGACCATTATGTTGTTGTGAAGATGTAGACTAGTCTCCAGTAAATTATATACTTCTGTTAGGTTACTATGACGTGTTCTAAAACCAAATGCAAGGTTGTGCATTTGCAAGGGAAGGTTACCGAGCGTAAAAAAAAAAAAAACATTAGTGATCACAATTTCTGTGATAGAGCCACTAATTCAATTCATAAAATACAGGTTTTGTGGATCGCAAGCAGAAATATTGGAATAACAAACATGCGCCTTCATGTGTCATAGACAGTTTGCAGAACATTTTGTGTCAAAAATACTTAGCAGCAGGCTGACTGTGTATATAACTAATGTAGACCATAGGAACATGTAACCTAAGCATAAGACTCTTTAGGAATCTAAACAAGAGATGAACTCCAGACTTGTGGCGTTTATGCTGAGTAAGCTGAGTTAGCCCTCTTCTTTCATCTCGCCTCTTTTAGAGGATCCCCTCTGGGCAAAGGCTTAAACTGCACCATACCTGTTACTGGGCTAAATCAAACACCTTTTAGTAATTCTCACATTTCATGCTCACTCAGCTCTCTCTGTTCATCATCCACCATCAGCATGAGCAGAGCCACTTCGGACTCGCACATGCATGCTGTCATCAGGCATACTGCCAGCATGTCACAAGTACAGGCTGGCTTGCATCACTTCTCGAGGACACTCGGATAATTAAAGAGGGAAGAGGGATTTAATAAGTGTTTTGGCTCTGCTGCAGTTGATACAGTGACCTGTCTGCAGACTGATCCCCAACTATATGACGGCTCTGACAGCTTGTGATTATGGTTGGATATGTGAAGTAAGAAGATGGTATAACACTAATCTGGCTGAATAACAGCAATGTGTCACTGAGCATGCCAACTAAGCCTGGGTCGCTATGAAGGCTCCCCACAGCCACACCTCCTTAAACTCTCAAAGACGCACGGTGCACTGCCCGTGTTTATCAACTGTTGCATACAAAATGTCCTTTAATTACCCATCATGCTAAAAATAGCTTAAGTCTCTGAATTACTTTGGCTCAAATATATAAACACAGCATTGCTGTTGTGCATCCATTTATGAAAAAGCGTCGTCTATGTGTACTCTACAAAACTCTTTCAACCCATTACCACCGTCAGTTAATGAAAGGTCAAGCCCAGTCTGTCCATTCAATATATCCTAAGTAGTCCTGGTTGCTCCATTACCTCGCAACAAGCCTCACGCACACCTGAAGTAACCCCTCGGCTCCACTCTCCGTGTTTTCCTTCATCCATGGCCCCGTCAACCTGCTCACCCTGTTACAAATTACCAAACAAATGAACCCTCTCGCTGGAGACAAATGAGGAAAAATAGTCTTTGAAGAGGACCATTTATTCAAATCCCGCTTGACAGCGTGGAATCTCTGATCCCATTCCTCTCCTTGAGAGCACATGGCAAAAGCAAGTCAGGCAAAAAGAAGGGGAATCACATCAGGCATTTCACAGGCTTTTAAATGACAAGTTCCATTGCACCAGTGCTAATATCTCTGAGAGGCGAGCCCGTTTAGACATACTGAAGAATCCAGGAAGAGTTAAGAGAAAAGATGCTATCAAACAAACCCTGCAGTTACCAGAACATTGAAGCCAAACCAATCTCAGTGTTCATGTCATTGCACTCTTCAGTGCCTCTGTGTATGGCGAAGGTAATTCTTGGCCAGGCTATTTTCATTATCTTCACTAACATTATGGATGAGGGTCATGTATGTGATCATCCATGCTTCTTTGTTTACGGTTTTCCTTGCGCATCTCTACAACAGGAATCTCAGCAAGGCTTGGTGAAGGGAAATGATTTGTAACGAAATGGCTGAAACATTAACTGTTGTCCTTGTGAATAAAACAGCAAGGACTTTATGATGGTCTGGATGTGATACTGTAATTCAAGTCTTGCTCTGGGATGAGACCGAGAGGAGAAAGTTATCCTGCCAGCTTTTACACAACTGCAATCCTTCAAAAGTTAACCCCCCTGAGTTTACCTCTACCGCTGCACCCCCGCTATGCTGCCATGAAGCTAGGCGCCACTTTAAGGTCATTTTCCCCACGTCTAATTTTACCCTTGGGTACGCTCGAGTAGAGCGTATAAGAGCAGCCATCATTTTAAACACTTGTTTCAGGCGCTATTTCTTTCTCAGTTTATGTGCCTTCAATCTGGGGTGATGGAGTACTAATGAACGGACAGGCAGATGCATTTTGACTGAGGTCTACTGAAGCTTTCTTGAAGGCCTTGTGTCTGCCATATTACTTTGCCCAACTTGAGGGAAAGAAGGTCCAAGGTGCACAGCCAGGCACATGGGTAACAAATGAGCCGCATCATCAGCCGTATCAGTTAATCTAAGGGACTACGAAAGATCCCCGCCTGCCATCAGGTGGCTGTTTGATAGACACTGCTGAGACTAAATGCAAGCTAATGAGCTGTAATGAATGCTAATCTTTTTGAACAAAACGTGGCTGTGTCAGCACTGTGCTAAATGCAGTGTTAATCCTTTAAGTAGTGGCCACTACCCAGCTTTCTTTGTTAAGATATTAAATTGGATTTTGAAGCGAAAGATTAGAATTTTGGCAGATATCTTTCTGTGTGTAAGTTACATGTCAAACTAAATGAATGGATCCCATAGCTTACTTATTTAACATTTTGACTTTGTCACCTCGCTGCAGGAGCCAGCAAAGGTCTCATATACAACCCTCGAGCGCCACATCGAGAGCTCTCTCCTCCATCAACCTGCTATGTTATCTACACTTTCAACTTTTTGACCCCGAACAAAGGATAGATAGCAAATATGAAAGTAACTCACCGTTAATGCCCGCACAATGCCGGGGAAGAGCCGTGTCAACCAGTGGCTTTTGCCTACAAGGCGAGAGCATTCTTCACACCTGTCTGCAAGGATAAGTGGGCTTGTCACAAGCAGAGCTAATCTGTTGCAACGCTCAGTCACACTCAATCCCCCAGTGGTACTCTCCGCTTGTCCTTGAATGTCTGCTGGCATTGGAAGCTTACTTGGACCACTGATCAGTCTAACCATGGTGGAAAACATGTCAATGAACAGCAGCGGCATCTCCTATTCCTGACAGACAACTTAGAGAACTTTTGCCCTTTACAGTTTTCGTGCCCTTTTATGTTGGCATGGACAAGATCTACCTAAAATAGACACATGTGCCATCTGTGTGGGTCATTAGCCCATATTACACCATTCAAAGCAATTTTTGTTTGAACATTAAACTGTCGCTCAAGAAGAGAGATGAATGCAATCAAAAAGTGCTTTATCTCCAAGGTCATCGACACAGAGAGAGAGACGAGAGAAAGAAGAGTGAAGAGAGCTATCAGAGATATAAGGAAGGACGTATTATGACTTGGACAGCATTCAAAATATGAATTGGGCCTGCTGATGTGCAATCACTTCCCTATTCACCAGAGGAAATGATCCCCAAAAGTGTACCGTAGTACACTTAGTAGTTTCTGTAGTACACTTACTAGTTTCTGTAATTTCTGTTTTCTGAGGGATGTTTTTAAGCTGGTTCGATATCAAAGAATGCAATCATCATTTTCTAAAACAAAAAAATCTTTCCTTTTAAAAGGTAGTGAGAAAAGTGGGGCAGCAAAATGGGATGTAGTAGTTAGTCATATTGAACATAAAGCATTTTTGTCGACTGTTTTCAAATGTAGTTTTGGTATCTTACTAAAAAACACATCCAGGCAGCCGCTGGTTTCTATTCATTTCCATTAGGCTCAAAAATGAAATGGCAGACTCCTGAAACCGGAGTTGTCTAATCCTGCACAAACAAGCAGAAATAATGTAAAGTTGACACTATTAATTCATAAATATAGTCTTGATGTTCACTGTGATAGTTACTCGACTAAAGCAAGTTTCAAGAGTTTGCTAATTATATTATGAATTAAATTGCAAGTAAGAGAAATGGTTAGCTGTAGTTTAAAGTGTGTGATTTGTAGTAAATAAGACAAAATGGTCCTTTAAATTGGCATTGCAATAGCTATAGGTTATATTCACTGGAATCTGAAGGACAGGTACACCTTCACAAATCCTGAAGAACTTGCGTTTATTTTGTGCTTGTTCGACATTGAGAAATTGCCACAAAAGTAGTATGTAGGATGGGATGTGTTGTATCATCTCATTAACTCTGCCTGTCCTTCATCTGGATCTGGAAGAAACAACCTTTTTAAACACCACTCACAGAAGTTAATTTGTCATAAAGTAAGGATGTGATGAGATGAGAAAAAGGTGATTATGACAAAACTTCAGTTGCAGCAAAATTTTGTTTTCCATGTCATTTCCTTTTGATGTAAGAGAGTTATTCTCCACTATAGATACTGAGTTAAAGTTTAGGAAGACAGTTACTCTTGTGGAAATATTACTCCGACTGCTGAAGATCAAAGGATTGAAATTATAAAGAGACAATGTTGTGGTTTCTGTTTTAGAAGGATTTTTTTAAGCTGGTTCGATATCAAAGCTGAAGAACACAATTATTTTCTACAAGGAAAGATGCTTTCTAAAAAAGTGGGGTAGCAAAATGGGAAATGAGGGACAGCACAGGAGGAATGGATTTCAATTAAAGTCAAATACTCATGTTAAAATATAAAAATGTAGTATTGTGGATGTAAAATCAAATTAGTTTGATGACTAATGACTTGATTGCATCAATATCCATGAATATTCAGATATATATCATAGTTAATATTAATTTATGTGCCATTAGATTCTGTTCATGATCTCTTCCCTTTTTATTAACCCCACAAAGTGTCAATAATAATGATTTTTTATTAAATTATCACTCTACACAATGTGCTGGAGAATAGAAAAACGTGCTCCATGTATTACTAGTGCTGGATTGCCATTGCTGCAGTACATTCTCATGGACCATTACACTATAAGAGTATTTCAGCACTCTTTGGCCAAGGACATGGAGCAGCAGCTCAGCAAAGCTTGTTAAAATACTTTTAACATGACTGTCCAAGTCAACAGAGAGAAAATAAGTCAGACCTCCATTTCAACACAGCTATTTATGTTTCTGTTGTTATTTTGTCCGGTGCAAATGCAAATCAAAGCGTAACATCTTCACGTCGGCATAAGTATGATCTGAACCCAGCTGTAAATCCCTCAAATGTTTATTTATTTTTTCCCCTGATCCAGTGGAAACAGATTGCTTTCATTTCCAATTGTTAGTGTTGAGCGTTTGGATTTCACAAATGCAACAAAGGCGGCTTAAGCAGAAATGATGACTGCTACAAAAACACACAGTGAGATGTGCCAGGAGGACTGAATAATATCAGGGGGCTGACGTGTTTTCAGAAGATGTTCCATTGAATGGCAGCATTTCAAAACAGAAGTGGGGACAGCCTTTGGCAAAATCTGCTGAGTCAATTGAAGAATTGTCTTGCCTGAAATATTTATTTTCAGTGACTGTGTGGTACAGACATGCTGCGTGAATGTATAGTGACTGCCGAGAATACGGTCTGTTCATTCATGACTGTGCTATAAAACACGCAATGAGCTGTGAGCTTTAAACTGTGTTTCTCATCGGAATCGAATTCTTGTCATTTCTGTTGCTGAATTTAGCAAATCTCTCCATCCTACCTTCTTCACCTTCTTCACTCCCCCGTGTACATTTCAGTGGCTATCATCAGCGTAATGTTCCGCAGGAATTAAAATGCCAGTGGGCAGTAGATTAGACAGGTAAAATGACGTGCGTAACTCGACAAAAATGTCCAGCTCATACATTTATCGAAAGTGGGGGTGGTGCAGGAATGACTGTGTAGCATTTCCATATAATTTCCAGAGTTATATAAGATTTTATGACTGTCAAAGGATGTAAAATATAGTCTTTAAGAGTAAGAAAGGAGTATATGTATCTCATTTAAATGTTTGGGTCATTTTTGACAGTTTTAGCTGGTATAGCAGTGGGATTACTAAATTCTTTAAGATACAGATTCTACATTTTAATAGATTTCATAGATCATTTTGTAACTGCATGCTCTTCTCTTAGGCGGGAAATCCAGTTCTATAAGGCAACATCTACTTTTGGCTTCGGCAACCTTGAGACATGATGTCTGTGCTATCATTCAACATTGATCCACACGTGCAGCCAGGAGAAATGCACCCATTCACTACCATGAATCCGGTTCTAGTAATATGATAAACTGTAAAACATAGTGAATACAGTACGTTTGTGGTAATCATACCTTTGTCTTCCTTGCAGCCAATCCCACCGGTGCTGGACCGAAGGGTTACCCAGGCACGTCAGAGGTCTTCCGGGAGTCCAGCAGCACTACGGGGATGGTGGTCGGCATCGTAGCAGCGGCGGCGCTGTGTATTCTCATCCTGCTTTACGCTATGTACAAGTACCGGAATAGAGACGAGGGTTCGTACCACGTAGACGAGAGTCGCAACTACATCAGCAACTCGGCACAGTCCAACGGCACCGTTGTCAAAGAGAAACCAGTCAACACCGCAAAGACCTCAAGCAAGAACAAGAAGAACAAGGACAAGGAGTACTACGTGTGATTATCAAAGCTTTGGTCTCTGCTGGACCAATTTAAACATTTATCGAAAAGACAAATCAGGACATCGTGTGTACAGTATAATAACAAAGATGAACCTTATTTAGTTGTTTTTTCCGATAAGACAATGCTCTGAAAAGTAAATATGAGGAATGAAAAAAAATAACTTTCTTTAGACTCAAGCACTCAAGACAGTTTTAATGACAACAAGATGTACTGTCCAGAAAGAGACTGATGGATAAATGTCTCTGGCAACCAGTTTAAAATGAACTGAATACATATCTTACATGTCAACCAAACAACATTAACCCATCTGTGACTTGTTTCCTTGGGAAGGATAATGTGATGGACCTCCCTTGTTTCTGGTAAACAGAGGAGCACAGATGCACTTTGCAAAAGGGAGATTCAGCATTGCAAACTCAATGTTTTCATTTACATTGCCTGTGTTTGTGTTGCTGAGACTTTTTCTAGAGAAAATGACACAATGCATAAATAAATACATACATAAATACGCCAAACATTTACTGTGGAGAAAAATGAAGAGAGAAAAAAAAAAAAATCAGGTGACAGTGAATTCATTGAGAAAAAAAATATCCCTGATGGATGTCCGAGGAATCAGCCAAAGCACTCACTGAAGAGGCAATGATAGCCGGCAAAGACTAATATCTGGCTGACTGAGCTGCTGCAGTGCGAATATGAGAACGGACTGCAGTTTCTCTTGAAAGACTATGTTTTAAAAAAGAAGAAAATGTCCATTGTGCCAGTAAGAAATCTGGAGGCCTTCGTTTTCACATCGTGTGAACTCAAAGGAGAGAGTTCCCTCAGAATTCTGTGGGATGTCTCTAAAGTGATCATTCGGGAGCCATGCACGCAAAGTTATCTTATTACAGTACATATGTTTATATACAGTACAACCACATCTATATGTGCTTTCTGGACTGTGACAAAGTGGTGTTTTATAGCCTGTTGTATAGATGATGCAAACTATAACTGCTCCTCAACCATTTTGGAATAAAACTACAAAAAAAAAGGACAAAAAAGAAGACATAAGTGTTATTAAGTGTTGCTAGACATAGAAATTTTATGAAGACATCTGCATTATTTTTTTTTTTTTCAATTGGATAATTTGATTCTACCCTGTTTTTACATGTGTTCCTATATAGTTTTTATACAAATGCCAACCTGAGATAGATGATCCCAGACCAGTAGCAGCCTAACCTGTCCCAAAAACTGCACATGATTGCGGAGAGGCAAGGCATGACAACTTGTGTGGCTCTCTCTTAAGGATACCGGTAGAATCACTGCCTTCCTCCTCAATCCTCACTTACATGAGTGAGAATGAAGACCGAGAATATGAGTGGTAAGGATGATGGATGATGATAAAGAAAAATTTACCTGCTGTGTGTGTTTCCAAGTGGTATTATAAGATTGTCCAATGTGTGCTTGGGCTGATGCGAAACCTGAGGAGAATAACTCAAATAAGTCTCCATTTCAACTGTTCTGTGTTTGTTCTGTCATTCTGTCAGTCAATTCTGCTTTCCAGAGACCTGTACTTGGATTGAGTATGAGGAAAATGACCATGAACTATAAATGATGATCATAAATTCTCTTTGTTTGCTCCTCTTTTATTTCTTCTTGAGTGTTTTATGTTCAATTGTAACTCTTCTTGTACTCCAAGTAAAAAAATAATTATAAAAAACTAGTTTTGAAAAATCTAATGAATAAAATATTACCTAAGTGAACTTAAACCAGTCTATGACAAAATGTATCAGAGAAATATGCAGGTATGGTGATTTTTTTTTTTTTTTTTTTTTTGGGTCATCCTGCGCACATTTTCAAGCTTTACTGGCATGTTTTTGTTGTTGTTGTTGTTTTGTTTTTTTGACCTGCTTCATCTCTGTTTTTCCTATAATTTAGGGAATAATTTGGTGTCTAGCTTGTTTTACCATTGAATCCATTCATGTATTACATGTTCAGTACATGCAAACACTCCAGAGATTGTGTCACATTCACACTACAAGGTTTAGGGTGGGTTATACACATTAAAAAATACAGCTAGTGGCTATAAATCCCTGTACAGGCTGTCAACAGGTTTGCTGTCTTTAAATATTGCCTTTATTTACATTTATGACTTTGGTAAAATGAAATAAAAAAAAACACTGTATGAAATAAACTAAAGATCTACGCTTGAAGACATTTAGATCACTATATTTGTTGTTTTTTAAACATATTCTGAGCTATCTTGTATAAAATTGAAGACACCTATCTAGACACCATGTTAGTTTTTTTTTTATCTCTATATAGAACTGTGCGCCCCATCAGATAAGGCGCCGCCATAATCGTCTGGCTAAATTAACTCTTAGCACTAAGCTCTTACTAGACTTTAAATTGAAGTCGCAAACTCTCAACCTCACAGTGGAAATTCTACCCTAAAGTCTAGTGATATTCTGGCCAAGGATCAGTACAGCACTTGACACTGAAGCATCACTTGACACATACAGTTCATCTCTACAAGGGTGTTAATAGAGACAAGGGTAGCGGAAAGTGGTACTTGTTAGATCCACAGCTCAGTATTCTACATGAAGACTTGGTTTGATTCTCAGATACTGGGGATGAACAGCAGTAAAAGCACAAAGGTGTAGGCTGAGCTGGATTTAAACCTTTGCAGCAAACAGATGGTTCCTCAAGAGAGCCCGCCCCAGTGTCACAGCTCTTCATCAGCTGCTCAAGCAGCTCTCTAATGTGATGATGTGTAATGTGTGATATGTTACTGATCTCCATATGGAGATTCTTCATTTCAGTTGGCTGAGTCTTGCTCAAGGACACTTCATCAGGGTAGGTGTTCGCTAAGGCAATATCACACATCAGGCCGTGTTCAGACCAAAACTCCACTGTGTTAAAAAAAAAAGAAGAAGAAACTTATGCTGGTGTGGGTGTTGTGCTATGATTAAAAGATGCAGGAAGTCCCATTTCAAGTCCATGAAAACATGGTTTTAAATTAATTTATTTTTAAATTTCTCAACATGAAATATTCATGACTAAATAAGTAACAATCAAAGTTTGAAAAAAACATCCTGAGGTATTATTTACTCAAAAACTCTGCTGATTGGTTTTGTGGTTTCATAAGCACTATCTCTGGTGGACTGAATAGCTTTGATTGACAGTAGTAACATAGGTAAACAACCCCAAAGCTAAATTCTGATTGGTGCACAAGTGTACGTGACATCACTTTTTTTTCCAACAGAGCCCCGCTCACTTTAAACCAATGAGAAGAGTGCAGACAAAGACACAACACCACACATCTCTCCTGTGAAATAATCAAAACTGTGTGTTCATGTAGGACCCCATCATTTATAGCGAGAGGCTGACGGAGAACGTATGTTTAGAGGGGCTTTAAATTATCCAACATCAACGAGTTTGAAGGCTTATCAGATGAACACTGCACTGTACTTTATGAGACAGGACTTTACCCCTCTGTAGAGTTATCATGGTGACAATACTTTCTTCCTCTGTGTTCACAACAGTGTCATTAGCAGTATAATTACAACAATTTACAAGGAGTTTCTCCTTGCACATAAATAATTGGCTGTTGTGAAGCCAGATGAAGTGTAGCCAGGTTAGACTTGTGTTTTTTGTTTTGGAGCAGTCTCATTGAAATGAATGAGGAGGACATACTTTTTTCTGTACTTATTCATTTTTTTATATTTTGCATGCACGTATTAGTAGTATAAATTTCTGCTTGTAAGACTGCAAGTTCATGACATACTGTATATCCTCCATGTTTTGTCATGGAAATGCAACAATAACAACATATCTTTCATGAAGAAGAACAACAATGTTTTTTGTACTGAAACACTGATCATCTGCACATTTATCCTAAAGTTTATTATCTTGAATGATTCTTATTTTGACTCCCTCATATGTTCTCATGGGAAGGTTTTCTCAGTGCAGCATAAACATTGTAGCGAGGAAGTTTTCAGTATGGTATAGTACGATATAAATATAAATATAACTATAGGACAGTACAGCACAAGATAAGACATACTGTAGGTAAGAATAGGTAGAGTAAACACTGTGTGGTAGAAAGAGGAAAAAAGATGAGCAGGTCGGGGGGCCAAACAGGAGAAACACTGAAAGAAACATTAAACCGTTAAAATAACAATAGTCTGGAACCATTTTTTAGAGCAAATATACAAACCAAAATCCAGAGTTTGTCAAGATCAGGGGACTGCTTGAATAAGCAGATGGAATCACAGGAAATTTCTCAGACTCATACATTTATACATTAAATAACTTATGACTATGGTGGTTAAATCCTTATGATTCTGTGATTACATAATAGGAGTGCTTGTTAGGCGCAATGAGAACAAGAGTTTTCCACAAGAATGAGTCTTTTTCCTGCTCACAGACAAACAACATGCTGGGACATCCAAATATTTCTGGCTAATAATCCTCAAACATCATTAAAAACTCAATCATATATAATTCATCCAACAAATTGAAGTCAGTTGATCAAACATATACCTAAAACGTGTATCAATATATTGTAAATTACATTTATAAGTATATTAATTTCTGTGTAATCCACTTGGATCTGCGTTTGGATTACTGAACGCAAAGAGACTTTTCATCACTTATTCAAGAAGCTTCATCATTTCTACTGACTGCTAGGGAGGGAGTCCCTTTAACCTCTGCAGGTCATTCACACCTCCATGTCACATGAGAGTCACTGAAGTCACACACAAGCTGCACAGGAGTCATCAGATCTCACATAAATTAAAGTGTGAATTGCTGTGATATCATTTGGGAATATATGTCAGAGCAGCAGTCTAAGCAGCAGATAAGCGGTATTGCAGACCTGCCACCACCTCCCCCACCTCTCAGAGACAGTTGATCCAGTTTCACATATACTGCGTGCATGGTGCCCCTTACTCTTCTTTCAAACCATCTGTCTTCTCTGTCCAAAATGTGCACATTTTTCTTTTCTAAGTATGTGTTGACCTGAGAAGTTGGCCCCTTTTGTGATGGATCATGCATGTATATAGCAGTTATTTTGTCTTTATGATGTATAGGTCAACACATTCCTTTTGCACTGGATAATGTATATGAAATGACTCAAAACACCCTACGTAGAGTGTTTTGGGTCGACGTGCTGCTGTCTTAATGTGACATTTGATTAGAAAAACACAGGGATTTTATGTTTTTGTCCTACATTTGTCGGGCCACATGCGGTATGGAGTGACTGAGCTTATGTGTGTCATGAAGATTCCCCATTGACCTCCACATACAGTATCTTAACCAAAGGCTGCTCTTCCCTTGAGGCTGTTTAAAGCTTTCGTCTCTCGTGCCTCCATGTATAGTGCTATAGTGGAGTGGAGAGCGCAGCTGGTGTTTCTGTCTCTTGAAACCAGCCTTGTACTTTAAGTAGACGGTGTTCAGGCAAGGTCGAGGCGGGCAAATACCTGATCTGGGCTGAGATTCATTCTGCCTCTTAGTGTGATATGGTTTCCACTGCCTTAACAGTATACATGTGATGTCCAGTATGAGATACATGGTGACATGGTTTTATGTTCATCTGTGTCCAGTTGTATAACTCCCAAACGGTGTTGATAAAATCCTCACACATTTCATGGCTAGGTACTCAGCAACAATGTATGTCAATCACAGACTGTAGTAAAATAATGGACGTAGCCACCGTGACATCAATCATTGGTTTGTGGACTCCCGTTTTGAAGCCTCAAGTTTGCATTTTGACCATCGCCATCTTGGATTTTTGGAGCCAGAAGTGGCCATTTTTGGACGAGAGGGTGGAGCTGAACCTAACGCTAGCTGCTAGCTTGGTTAACATTGCATTTGCATTTACAGTCTATAGTTAACTGTGATAATGCTAATGCTCATTTTCGCTGGCGAAAAACAGGCTTATAACGATTAAAACTGAATGTACTCCCCAGAAAAAACTGAACATCTGAGTCTTTAGAGGGTCTTTTAGTACGACCAAACGCTGAAGAAGACTTTTTAGGTGATCAAAATGTTACAATTACCTTTCATGAACTGAAAACACACTGAAATAGCAACGGCTACACTACGCCTATACTGGGGTTACGTCATGGTTACGTTACCTAACCAACGTTGTCACCATGGCAGCGACTTGCCTGTGACAGCACCCACCTGTCACTCAAAGATGCCACGCCCTTAATTATGCATAACTTTAAGCCATAATAAAATTTAAACAGGTGAGTTATATAAAATTTCACCCCCGTACAGTTGTCATGAACAGGGAAATTAGCTATAGAGGCCAAAACCGTTTTTTGTACCAGGCTGTAAACATGTTTATTTCTGCTGCAGTTTTAAGTTTTAACATGGGGGTCTACGGGGACTGACTCGCTTTTGGAGCCAGCCTCAAGTGGCCATTCGAGGAACTGCAGTTTTTGGCACTTCTGTGTTGGCTTTATTTTTCAGCCCCGGAGGTTGCTGCTTGATATCAATGAGTTAATGGATGATAGCCTGAGAGGGGCTCCAATTGTGTGTATCTTGGGGAGTTCATGCCTGTGATGGCCTCCTGGGAGTAATGTGTGGTCCTATCAATTACTTAGTCCTACTGCATTTGCTGTAAATTGCCAATTATTTCTGAAAAATGCGGCTGGAATTTCTCTGTAGTGTTTCATGTGTATTGTTCAGGAATCAGTACCTTAAAACCCATGTTAACAACACAACAGTCTCACGGGCAAGGCAGTGATATTCTGGTACTTACTAATCAATGTCAAAGCCCTCCTCTGTTGAATGCCTGGTGTGCAAGGAAGTGATTATGCACTGGGAAAAGCTGCTGAAACTTTTGACCTCGGTTGTTCTTCCTCTGCCTCTGCAATAGTATACTGTTGTCACGGTTTGCTGATTCTGCAGCTGTGTTAAGATTTGCCACTGGCACACTTAACTACTTGGCTAGCAATTCTTTCTCTGTCTGGATATGGTCCCTATCTGAGCGGTTCGTTACCCACTTGTTCTGGATGTCCTGCAGTGTCACGCTGTTGTCCCTCCAACACCCGGTTTACTCCTCTGCCCTTTCAGTGTTGCATAAATTCAGATACTTTCTCTGGGAGAAAGTAGAGGACATTTATATTGGCAACATCTGGTGTATCTGAATTCCTGTTTCAGGGCATCAGTTGTGATATAGATTCTTTTACAGTGAAGCCCATGCATTAGTTGTTTGGGTTAAATCCTTAATGTCTCACTAATCTTGAATCTCTGAGGCGTTTCATTTTACAATCTGCAATTTTTTGGTGGGGGGGGGGGCATCTTATAGACTGGAGTTAACAAACGCTCTATTTTATAGATATCTGACAGCAGTAGAGAAAGAATATAATGTTCTCATCGTATTTTAATGTATAAGTTGTTGGCAGATTGAATTTATTTGTTTGTTTCACAACGAACTGGCAAAGCTGTTAATAAATACTGTCATGTCCTTGTCGAACTGTATGTTTTGGCTCTGGGACGTTGGGAGGGAACATCTCATGCTGTCAGCGGGGACGAATCTCAAATAAAATGTTGAGGGCCTATGCATTTGTGGAAGACCTTCAGACTGGGAGAAGTGGAGCTCAAATGAAGTTAAGGGTTGAAAATTAAAGTTAGTCTGTGGAGTTTTCATTGTAAGCAAAAGCAGTCAACATTTTTCATGTCTAACAAGCATGCTGGTTGCTCTTCCTAACTTATAGAACATTCACAACGCATTTCGTTTAGTATTTTGGAACCTGTTCTCTTAGACTTGAGGTCTTGGATGGATACAACAACGTGATATACAAACAATACAAGGACCTGCTTATCACAACATTGTTCCACAGAGCCCCTAGTGGTCAAATAATCCCCAAGTCACTAAGTTTAGAATTTCAGATAATGGACCCAGACAGTGTTTATGTTTTGATTGTATTCAAGATCCTTAACGATATAATTTTAATGTTGTTTTCCTTAATTTGCTCTCAGTGGTTTGATTGTGCACTTTTGTTCTTTTCCAGTAGCCGGCAAAACTCACTCAAGCCTTTTCCCTCCTGGGGTACGCTGTATATGCAGCACACAAAACTCAGGGAATAATGAAATAACAATAACAAGCTCACAGCTTTATATCAGCACGGATCGTCTATGCCAATACACGAAAAACTCATAGGGTGGGGAAGTATTTTTAGCAACACGCTTATCCTTTCCTCTCATCCTCCCTCCTCTGCATCTCTCACTCTAACACACAATGTCTTTGCCCCTGTCTTTTGCATTCATCTTACACCATTTCCCCTCTCTCACTCAGGCTCTTTGCTTCTATCTCAGCTGGATATACCAGACGTCCCTTTAATTCGACACACTAATGTAATTCGCCTTCTCTATAATCATCCATTTTCCCGTTTTCATGCCCTCTCCCCGAACTTGAGACACATATTGTAGATTCTATTTCACAGCAGTACACCAGACTACATCAGTTTCCATTTCATTTATTCAGTATTTGTTTAGAAACCCCATGCTGGTCTGCTATGAATCAACACTTCTTAATAGACGCTCTCGCTGACCAGGTTAAAGTAGATATAATTACGCATGAATTTGAAAGTACAATCTAATATTAATGCCTTGAATCAAATGAAAATGAATGGAAAGTTCATGCAGCAAAAGCGTTTAGTCTTACAAGATTACCGAGGAGCATTCATCTTGCAGGCACACAATCTAAAAACAGTGTGCTCACTCAGAACGCTCATTCCATCTGTAAGCCCCTATTTAGTGAGGCTGCCTGACTGCAAAACAACGTCTAGCTTCTGTAACGCCATATTCTCTTTTATAATGCTAAAAAGTTATTGTGCAGGCACACATTCACTTTCTAAATGTTTAAATTCCAGCTGTTTGTTTACACTTAATTACTAAATAATTCCTCATTTATTGGGGGGGTTCATTGCCTAACTGCTTTGCATCACTGTCTAGTTTTTATTACACCATGAGACACTGTATCTTATGGTTTTTATTGTCATCCTTGTTTTCATTATAAATTCCTTTAAATGCATGCAGCTTGACTATTATGACCTATTCATATTAAAGAAGATGGGAGCAATTTGAAATCATTATTATTATGGGCTCGGGCTAGTGGAAGCATCTTGCTTTGGTATGCAAGTTGGATTGAGTAGGATGTGACTAATAAAAGTCACGTCCCAATGTGACCTCAGAGAAACTTGTTTGGATATCGGATGATTTTGAAAGGAACGAGTGGAGATCAGAGAGGCAGAGATTTGACGTAAGTTTCAAACTACCAAAGGCACACATGAATATGAAACTAAGCACAACTTCTTTAAAAGTGTAAAAGTTTACAGCCAGATATCTCTGTAAAATGAATGAGACAGAGGGATGTCACATCTCTAAACTAATGTCAACATATCATGCATGCATGCCGTTTCTCATTAAAAGCAAAAAAATGTTACTTATTCAGTATCTTCATCTTCATTTTGTAGTAATTGCTGTGTTTTATTTTCGGCTTAACTTACAAATTCTGTATACACACTAACATTGACATCTCATTTATTGTGTGTTGCAGCATGTACTTTATGAGATGTCTGATATGATTAGCTATAAGAATCAGCATTTCATTTAAAACTGATAGAATGAAATGTATGTAAATTAAGCCTTTCTGTAATAATTGCAGTATATTATCATGCAAACATAAGTGGGTACAAAATTACATCTAGGAAAACCACTTACAGCAGTGACAATTAAGATGGAAATGAGAGACAGGTAACTCTTATCGCTGTAAGGAAATCCCATACAACAGTGTTAATCACAAGGAAAGCTGTTCCCTTTATGCTATGTGGAATTTTCAAAAATGAAAACATGTTTATAATGTGATATAGCTTTGTGAAAATATTCACAGCTCTCTGAGGAAAGATAATTTTTTCTAGAACATAACACATTTAACACTTTTTAACCGCAGTGTGAATGAGAATAAGAAGAGGCATTGTGAGTCAGAATTCCTGGCAATCTCGGTGCCTCCTCCGTCCTGTCAGCGTCGAGCCCAGTGTGGGGGGGTTAAGGTTGGCGCTCCAGGCCAAACCCAGCAGTCGAGAGCCCGCCCTCAGGAGAGGGAGTCAACATGGCAAGGGCACCAAACACATTCAGGATGCATAGGTGCCATTTATCATGGTTGACAACTGCACCTCTCAGTGCCATTTGGGTTTATTACCGGTACATTTCTCCCCACATAATGATGTTTTCCTTAGCACTTGTCCTCTGAGACTGGCTTCAATGAAAAACTGCAGTGGAAACATCAAGGTGACAGTTTTTTTTTTTTTCTCTTTTATATGAAGTTTGCTTCATATGACTTCTAAGGACATGGAAATAAAACAAAGAAGAAGTGGAGTTTCCTACTTTGGATACAAGTTTGAGGACATGCTGTACCTGAGGATTTAGGCTGCATATCAGCGTCCATGCAGCCGGGACTTAATACCTGCATACATTGGTATTCAAACCGCACTCTTAGTTGGGGTATCAAATCCTTTACCTGCACAACTATTTTTTTCCCCAAATAGAAATGTGCTCAAAATTGCTCAACAATTTAAATTCTCCACAATTGCTTTGGATAAATAATTTGAACAAAATTCTATCACTTTACTTATCACTTATACTATATTTATAATTATTATATACTATTATATCACATATATCAACATATGGCATCTTCAGTGAATTCCATTTTGTAATTAAGTGTTGTAATTAACTTTTGAGCTGCAGCCACGCTGCCTACTTCTTCTTCAGGTGGTGGTGTTCCTCCCAGAAATCCCTTTTCCATTTAATTGCAGGCTGTATGTGACTGGAGTAAAGTTATATTAATATTTGCTATTGAATACTGGGTATACTGCTAGATAGAAGATATTGAAAAAAAAAAAAACTTTTTGCAAGCAGGTCTAATTATCACAATATTCACCAAACCAAGTTCTGTACGTCTGTGCTTTATGAGTTTTTTATGATGGAAAAACAAACATGAAGCAAAGATGTATTATCCAATATGAAGTAAACCCATAACCTGTTTTTGCAGGTAGGTGGAGGGAGCAGCCAAACAGTGAGAGTTACAGTGCTGACACTGGATGCAACATGTCTTGTAACTACAGTCATCTCAGCCTATAACAGAATTAGTATCTAACTTTTGAATATTTGTGCACAACATTGGATGTATAAGCTCTTGTTATTTGATTATGAGGGAGTGACACAGTAATCTGATATCTACTGTGTTTATACTGACATTTAAGTTTTCAATACCTAACTGATTTACTACTATCTAAATGTTTTCTGCTACACTGGAAATATCTCATTTTCCCATGTTTATCCAAAAACACTAACACTACAACACCGATGCTGCATTCAAGAGTAGCCTCCAGTATACTTCTGCCATTATGAAATCAGGTAGACAGCTCTACCAGGGGAGCAAACTAGACAAATTAAATTGAATGTTTTTATTTTATTCGATATCCAGTCAAACGAGCACTAGCATTCAGAGTAACAGAAAGATCTTTGTTCATTAAAAAGCTTTTAATAAGTCAGCAGGTGACTCAGTCTTCAAATTCCATAATAAAAACCTCCACTACACAAATTATTGATTAAACACCACAAACTATCTGACACAACAAAATTCACAGTAGACATTAAAAACTATGACCATAAAACATTAATCGCACCCTCAAGCTTTTCTGCTGCCAAAAGCAGAGCAAAGCTGATGCTGAAGAAATCTCTACTTTACAGACAGTCTAAACTATTGATGAGAATGTGGTCAAACTGCATTGATTTTGGTATAATAATGATATTATGAAAAAAAAATGAATAAACTGCACACCCTAATCTCATATTATCATGCGGGAATAACAGATTTTAAATAGAATAATTCTTGATTTAATTCATGTCTATTCAGACTTTTCATCTGTCAGAATAAAATAAGCCGAGGACTCGTAGGCTGCTTTTGTCCAAGTTAAACAAGAAAGTTTTCTTGAGAAGTTGTGTGATACACAATGCGCTTCTCCCAAAAAGTTTCCAGACACACCAGTGAAGTCTTCACTTGAATCTGACGAAAGACTCTTTAAATATTACTGATGCTCCATGAAATTTTAGAGCTGCTGCGGGAGGCAGAGCAGCACAGGTCATAATGCAAATAGACTCACCCTGCATATCTGTTGTCTTATCTGAAGAGCATGTGCACTTTATCTTTGTCAGCCAACTCTTAATCATAGCCTTAGAGGAAGGATCTCATTAGCACAAGTCACATTCTCTTTGCCTGTGAGATGGAGCTGATCATTATCTTTGTTGTGGTGGTGGTGGCAGTGGTGGTGGTGGTGGTGATGAAGATGATGAACTGATTGATTTGTGCCAGCGGGTGCGATCTTTGTTCACAGAATTAAATATGCTCTTTCAAATGAAATTTATTTTTTGCTTCTGGGATTCATCATAATGCTTGAATCAATATTTAATATCCTTGGATCAATGTTTCGTGAGGTTTTATTTTGCATTGGTTCTGTCAGTATTCCAAGGTAATAATGTGCAATAGCGGAAGATTAAGAAAAGGGCCGATCTTGTGAAGGTATTGTACCTCTGTCAATGGAGACTATAAGTCTTTTTCCTCTTTAATCTGTCTGGTGTCAAGTGTCTAACCTCTCACTCTTCCTGTCTTCAGGCTTGCCATTATTACTGATTATAACTAGATGTACAAATATGGTGTAACTAAAAGAGCATAAAAATCGTATCCACTTTCAATGGAAAACAATGAAGCAGACTTGATGAGTTGTGATTATTGTTTCAATTGACCATTCGCTAAACCCCGCAGCTTAGCAACCGTAACTAGGCACAGCAGGTCTGTCAAGCTTTGGATTTCTCCACATGAGTAAAAGGTGTCCAAGGGGCTCTAATAAGAGTGATACTTAGTAGGAGTTTGAGATAAACCATAAACACAAGAGCAAGTGTAAGAATTGGATTCAACTGTATCTGCTGCAAACATTGGCATAGCCCAGCTAAAAAGCTTACTACCTCCAAAGGTAATAGGCATGTCATTAGCTAACTGGTTATGTTAGGAAAAATACCTGCTCAGATCTGGAATGACATAGTTATTGTGTGCAGATTTAAGTCCCTAACAGGGTTCTCATTATAAAAAAAGTCAGCTGGAAATGTGAAAAAATCAGCTGGAGAAATAGTTTTCAACCAACTGACAGTTTCGACATTAGCATTAGCTTATGCTAATTAACTAAAGCTGATAAAATCTGCTTGCAACAAGCACTAGACATTTCAAGCCTGCTTTGGTTTGCTTCTGTGTGAAATCAAAGACCCGATTTTTCCAAAAAATACTGCAAATTTCAAGTGGTAAATTTGCCACTGGAATGGAAAGGAATGGAAAGCTCGACAGGCGTGGCCACAGTAACTAAGGGAGCCGGGGCTTAATCAACCATTGTAATTGAGATCTAAGGAGCTCAATTATAATATGTCGTTTAAATGTTCATATATAGGGGCTGAATTCTCTCCTGTTTAAATAAGTTAAGTTACTGTAAATGTATGTGATGCTGCTTACTATGGGAGTGCTGGCGGGGAAGGGATGGGGGGCGGGCGGATGATCGGTAATGTGCCCACAAGTTCAAATGAAATCTAAACCCTTGCTTCCTGTGGTTTTTATTGTCCAGGACAAGGTCACAATTTATTATTTATCTTGGGAGGAAGTGTATTCTTGCGGTTGTTGCCTTCATAATTGAGTCATCACCGCCTGAAAACATAAAGGCAAGGCCATTGTCTATCCGTGGTTTAATAGGATGCTCTGCAACACTCTCCTCTGTCTTTAAAATAAGCAGCACAGAGCACACCCATGCTGTCAACATTGCACTGAGTCACCATAATTATAGCAAGGTCCCCCCTGTTTACAAGTGCATCCTCATGTGACTGCAGTCATCTTTGCCTCAGTCAGCTGTGCAATATGTACAGCAGCGCAGCATGGCATACAAATCAGTGACTGGCACACTGACTCTTTCACTTGTGTGATCTGCAGTAGGGTGTTGTTTTTCTGAAAAACAGCTTTCCCAGGTTATTGATTTCCAGCCCAGATAGGCTACAGTATCTGCATTTTCCAGTTATTTGGTTTGAACGGCAAATTAAATTTGTTTCAAGGGTTTTCAGACAAAATGTAGATAATATCAAACATAACATTTCAAATTGTGAGCGAAATTATTTTCATTTCAAAGATGAAGACTTTAAACACAAAAAGCAAACCTACTCAAAGCACATTGGAACAATCCTTGCAAGCAGATTATTTTAAATTGAGTGCAAATTTGTTGACAATGCTCGATCAAATTGTGATGTTTTTGTTGGCTGTTTTTTTTTTTTAGCAAAGTTTAATTTGAATTGTGGTCCAGCTCGCTAACAAAGAGCGTTTTTTGGCCATTAGATAGCTACAGATCTCAAATTCACTCTTGTTTCAGTTTAATACTGTAGTTAACGAAGCTACTCCATGTACTTAGTTGGGACCAAAAGCTCCATGTCGCCTTCAGCCGACCAGTGGTGTAACTTCATCACTCAGTCAGTGACAGACAGACATTCGCATTTATAGGGCTGTTGCGGTCCAGCCAAAAATTCCCCGGAGAGCCCCCAGAACCAGGACCACCCACCACCTCCACAGCTTCTTTCCCCAGGCAATAGCCATCTTTGACATGGACAGTAAAAGACTGTAAACATAGCAACTCCACTTCAACTCTATATCTCATTCATATTCATTGTGTATATTATGTCTTTGTCTGTCCTGCACTGTGTAGATAGATATAGATTTCATTTTTTAATTGTTAACTGTAAATACATGTCCTGTTAAGACAAACACATAGTTGATTTATACCCAAATTTATATTTATATCTACATTGGTATTCATACTTCTGTTTATATTCTGCTTTTTTGCACTCATAGTTTTTATCATGCTGATATGGATGCACATAGTCCATCCCCACTACACAAAATCCTTGTAAATTTCCTACACTGTTATTTTTGTGTTTATGTTTACTGTTTGTTTATTGCTCTTCTCTGTTGACATCTGGACCACACTGAACTCCTTGTACTTGCAACTTGGCGAATAAATAAATCTCGATTCTGATTCTAAGGAGTCCAATCGTCCTGAAACATTAATCCATGTACAGCTGCACTCTGGACGACTGCCAGACAGCTGAAAATAACAAAGATGTGTCAAATCACATCTTCTCAAATTATCATATGGAATATATAATGTAGAGTTTAACAGCATAATATTATAGCTTGCAGTGAAAACTGGCTAATTCTGTTTCTTCTGGTGTGTTTACTCTGTCATGGAAACAGTTTGGTATGAAATGTGCAGGACTGACTTCAGGAGGAGCCTCGACAGGAAAAAAAGACTCTGACTCATTTTGTGGTATGTTAACAAATACCGAGGCAGTTCAGAGGGTGTAAAATATCACAGATTAACTTTGTAAAGTCCTGGAATAATTAGGATGACAACAACATTCACCCAGTATATTGTCAAGAAGGAGAGATCTGCTCTAGGCTAAAGACATACTCATGTTCATTAGCAGCCCTCCTTTTATAGTTAGGCTTATTATTTTTATTTTAAATAATCCAGGAATATTCACATCTATTCATGTGTTTACTGTAGTATAAATTGTCTCATGAGGCTTTTTGAGATCTGGAGAAATTGAAACACAGACAGAAGCACAATTCAACAAATAATGTCAACAGTGCTGACTTTCCTCTGCTCTGACCACAGGAGCTTTACTGAAGCACCATGTTACAGTCTGTTGACTGTCTAGGTCCATGACATAACATTACTCCCCTTGGCTGGGTATTTTTAATATTTTTGGCATCTCTCGATATATTTAAACATCTAATAGCATCTAATAGTATATGTCTATGTATTTTTCTATGCAAGTGACATGAAGTCTAAACAACTTTTCACCAGATATCCAAGAGGCTGTTGAGATGGAGATCTGGCAACAATTCCACAAAATGAATCTGCCTCGCTGTAACTTAAATGTTCGATAACAAAATTGTTTTTCAGACGGATTAACTGATGCAGTAGTGAAGTTGTATCACACTCAGCCCGGGTGACTTTGAATCACTGAGTAAGGAGTGACCTGGTCAAACTGCAGTTCCTTATTCTTCAAGAGCAGAGTCACAACACAATTGTGAATATTTACATTATTCTTCAATGTATTAGAATGTAATTCAATGTAATCGGATCATAAGAATGAAATGAATGATAAAATAAGAATGACTTCTCTGATAACCATGCATGCAGTCAAACAATACATTAATAATTCAAAAACAGGAAAGTCCTGCCCTAATATTTCCTAAAATTATTTTGTCAGCAACATTAGCATCTTTTATAAGGTGTATATACCACAGCAGGGAGTTGAATTGTGACAATCAAGTGCAGAAAAGCCATAGCAACAAGACTGGTACAAAGAAGTAAAAAAAAGGTTTTGAAAGCAGTATAGAGCCAGAAATGTTTTATTTTTCATTAGATTTTCTGCACTGAGTGTGTGCCTCTTTTACACCTGTAGCTAGCTGGATTAGCCCCAGGCCAGAAGATGTTTCAATTGTAGACAGCTCCTCAAGATGAGCGACAAGTGCAGAGGCGGGAACTTGACCAGCTGAGAAGGAGGGCAGGACTAACAATATATTTTCTACCTCAAAGTGAAAACTTGCATATTGTAGCTAGAACTTGCAAACCACTGTCACAGTAAAAAAAAAAAAAAAAACCTGGTAGAGCTCCAAAATAGGTGACAGACCACAGCCAGCAGTTGTTCCTTTAATTTTTCAACTATCTCTGTGTTTGGTTCTCTATACAGAAATATCTCTGGCTTAAATTTTGTGTTGTAAATGCACTGCTGGCACTTCCTCTAGAGATCTCACCAGCATTTAAATCAGTCAACAACTTTCATCTCATCCCATTTTCATTTCATAGGATAATGGAAATAAGCCTGTGGGCTTTATTGTGTAATTTAATCCTCGACAGTTTGTAAGTGTATGTGATAACTGTCTTCAGGTGAAGCCGTATTATGTGTATTTTATGATTTTCAAATAAATCTACCATTAATGGCTCAGGTTAATGTACCGTGTCAGTCTCAATCTGTTTGGAGATCCTTTGGATTGGCTGACTGACGAATCAGAGGAAATCTGTGACTGAAGCTTTAGTTAGTGATCTCACCCACAACTTGAAGCTGCATGTCAAAAGAGACGCGTTATTTGAAGAAAAGGCCAGTTGGTTGTTTTCTATCCTTTATTTTTGGAGATCAATATCTTTGCACCAAATGCTGTAAGTCTCGCCATTGATCCATTACCACCTCCTCGTCTTGCACTTCTGAGCTGGTTGCTCTCGCTTAGAGTCTGGGTAGCAAACTGTACCTTTGTTTTCAGCTCAAGGACATGTTCTGTATTTTCATGTTCTACCCTTTGAAAGTCACATCCTGAGTACATAGACATCATTGCAAATGCAGTAACGGCCTTGCATCCCTATGATATATACATACAGTTTCCAGTTGTCAGGGTTATTTGTGCTACTGTCTTACAACAGGATGGGGATATCATCTGCTCTAAATGGCTGCCAGGCAATTCATAATGTCAGTTGTGAGTTGTTTCTACAATCTTGTTATGTCCCCCAGTGAAACATTTGTGTTCACATCGTGCCACGGTGAAGGGAAACCTCAACTCATCCCGCCTTTACCTTTTTGTAACATCACTTGATCTGAATGAAACCTTATCAGCCTCACAGCCTCACCTTTGGACTTGCTTAGATCAACGAGGTACCTCTGATCTTTAAATATAAAGATGGATAACGGCAGAGAGAGCAACAATAAATTGCCTCCCGTGTGCAGCACTAACTTGTTTATATCTGTTGGGACAAGACAGCAATGCGTGTGCACGGAGATGTGTTTATTTGTGTGTTGCAGGGGTGCGGTATTGGGGTCACGGTGCAATTTAGCGAGGCGCCAACTGGAGCTAGCAAAAAAGAAAAGAGAAAAAAAAAAAGAAAACAAAATGAAGGCGGCAAGTGTCGTGTCAGCATTTTCCCATTGCTATGTTTTACATTTTTGGCAAAACAAGAGGATGTCAACAATGCTGACAACTGTTTGGTTGACAGATTCACTAGAGAAAACTATAAAAGAGGGAGAGGTAGCTCTACATCTTATCATGCGGTATAACAGTCCTGTCACATTTACAATACTGTATGTAATGGAGTGCTGTGTTTGCAAAGAGGACACAGTGGCACCCGGTTATTGCTTCTCATCATGGTGGTGCATTGCTGAACAATTAAAAAGCCATCATCTGACTCCCAACTAATTACCTACAGTGTAATCTAACCTTGTTGTTTTGTTGTTGATATTAAATAAAGCACTTGTCTGTAAAAATGAGGTGAACGGAGCAAAAGCATACTGTCAATATGCTTTTATGCCAGAGACTGGACTGTGACCATATGCTGCTCTTTATTACAACACGGTCATTATGGAGATACAAATTAATGTTCAAACAAAAGGCAAAGGAAATGAGCATGTTTACCCACAGTATGTATTAAAGTGAATTTTTCAGTGTGCAACACACAGCAGTAATGGAGGGTAATGTTGGGAGGAAACGCTTTGGCTCAGTGATGCATAACGCAGGTCAGGCTGTGGATGAGACCAAGACTTACACCTTATACATATTACAATAATACAGCAATTCTTTTTCTCCAACGTGTAGGCATTAGTGTGGCCAATTATTATTTCATTTGAAGCAATAAAATTGGGCAACTGGAAAAGTAAGTTGTTTTTGTGATCAAATTGTCGTTGTAGAAATGTTTTTAATAACTGGATTTGATCAAGGATGACAAAAACATGGGCCTTCAAATCTACCAAGTCACTATCTGATCATTCACACAAGGAAATTATTGTGATTTATTAATGCTATTAGCAATAAAAGAGGTGAAACAGAATGTCATGTCATCAATAATATTAAAATCTACTGCGTTCAATGACTGTAATTTGGAAAGAAGGAACAACTGGTGAGTAATACATTTCTTCACATGAGTGGTATGTTTTATATTTATATGAGCAACAGATTTTAATCATATTTTAACCTCACACTGATTGTGCGTTGGATTTGCAGCAAATGTCAGACCTGGTCTGACTCTTTTCAGAAAAGGATAGAGTCAATGGCCACTTACAGCGCCCTCAAAATTAATTTACCTTCAGTGGAACTTCAAAGATCACTGGCTGCACATCACGCTGTTGCTGTACATACCGCCACATCACAGGTTTCTCTGTTTTTATGCAGAATTGCACCCCTGTTACAACTTATTCTCTCTTCACTTAATACTCCTACCCGAGTACAGGCAGTGATTAATCAAAGGATAGCCTCAAATACAAATACAAAACTATAACGTTACTCATATACACAACAATGCCTCCGACAGGGGCGGGTCTTTTTTCTTTTTTTTTTTACTCCCAAAATATGAATATGAATTATGAGCTCATACAATCACGCCTGGTGGCATAAACGTAACTCTAGGTCGTTTTTGCCGGCCTGAATTTTAGACCTATACTGTCGTTTTTTATTAGCATGTGTCGATACAACCACTGAATCTTTTGTGGCAAATGTAATTATCCCTGCCACACGCACACACGTACATACACACACACACACACACACACACAGTGTTGTGATCTCAGTCTGCAGTGGCACAGCTCTTCTCCTCTGGCGCCGTGCGCATGCAAGCACATTGATAACCATGGAGGAGCCAGAAGGCAAAAGGAGGAGGAGGTCTGATATTAGGACATTTTTTTCTCAAAAAGTCTCAAAACCAAGTAAGTTGTGAGCCACTAGGTAATGTTTTTCGAGTTTACTTTTAGAAGTGTTTGCTAGTTTTCTAACTAATCTTAAGGTGATGTTGCCTGCCCACAAAAGCTTGCTAGCTAGCTAAATTAGCAGCAGACAAGCTAGTCCAGCATTAGCTGTGCAGCAGCCGTCCAAAGACAGTCAAAAGAACAGCAGCATGTTATTTGTTGACCTTGTAGAATATTTGAATTTGAATTTCATCAGTTGGAATTTATTTACATATTATAAATTAATATGACAGTGTTAAATAATAGATGTTTTCAACATGAACATGAGGCATTTTGGTGCAATCTGAGATTAGAAAACATTTTTAGGCTATTAAGGGAAGTTTGTGAGTTAGGTCGTGTGTGATATGTTCTGAATGTGCAGAAATCTTGCTGAAACACACATGAGCTATTAAAGTCCAGAGGTTTATAAATTAATTTAAATGAATTAATTTATCATTGACGTGAACAGGTGCCACATGCAGGACAGAAGAGTAAATCTTGCCTATATGTGTGTTGACTCAGCAGGGATAATATTAAATGAGAAAGGCAGATCTACAGGAGAATAAATATTTGAAAGCAATACAGAATGCCTGAGAGCTTTACTGCATTATATCCCATTATATCTTGAATTGTCACCTGGTGCCTGAATTTTGTGTTTTCCTTTGCAAAAGACATTTCCACCATAAATTGATGCAGAAAAGGCACAAACTGGCACATAAAAATTCACCAGAATGCAGGAAATGAAGTGTTTGATGCTCAAAATTTCCTGGGGAAGGACCCCCAGAACCCCTGCTTAATGTGTCCCCCCCCCAGTGATCAAACAAAACCTATGCCTACAGACACGGCTGCATATACAGTAAGAAACGTGTGAGTTTTTACCCAGTCTTATTTCATTCTCTCAGGATTTTTCCTCCCTCTGATGAGACCATATTATTCCTCTTTATGTCACCACCTTTCAAAGCCCCAGTGCTCTTATCAGAGGCAGAGTGCTGATGGAGCAGCCGGGCTCCTCGCTGCTGTTGGGCAGCAGAATTGGTTTGGTTCCACTGAATAATGAAGTAGAATGTGTACCCAGTGTTCTAATTAAAACCCACGGTCATTCATCTATCTAATTGATACAATGCCTTGCAGTATAATTTTGTCCCGAATGTACCATTCCAGTCTGTGTTCTCTGCTCTACGAGCCTCTGCTGAGCAGAACGGCTCGGTGCCAGACATACATGGGACAAGGACTGGAACATCCACTGTACGGCAGTCAAGATGCTACTATATCAGATTTTATTGAAACGCTACAAGCTGTGTCCTGCTCCTTATTTGGCCTGAGAAAGTTTAGGCCACAGCGAGTCATTACCAGAGATAGCGTTACGTTTGAGAAGCTCATATGTTAGCGTTCTTAAAGCCACTGTCAAACATATAGAAACACATCAACATCAACCTTTGTGTTGCTTGTCCAATATGCTTTTCTTTAATAAGCATCCAAATCATCCAATAGTTGTGTGAAATGTTAGAACAATTACTATATTAATTACATATTTATTTCGAATAATAGGGCTAACAATAGCCTACAATACAAGAACATTGCTACTCTTTTATTTACATGTTTTCTACATGGATCATCAGCTGGTGAGGATGCTGATCTCTTGCCTGGGACATGTAGCTTTAGCCTCACTCTTTTAGCATTTTAATCGTGTGTGTAGCCATCAAGTACATAGTTAAGACCCTTCTACAGTTTTCAACCAATTCACGGCGCTAACGTTAATTAGATCGCTAGCTACAGCTGATAAAATGTGCTAGCAACAGACGTCATGTTAGTTAGCAAAATGAACAGTCAGCAGCTAGAAATTGTTATGGCATGTACAAACTGCATGTGCGTGCCATAATGGAAAGCTTGACAGTTTGATAACAACTTTAAGTAGCATGATTTTTTTTCCTCCTAATTACATGCATCAAATCAGCACACACACGGTACTGTATACACACACACACACACACACACACAGGTCATCTGACACCAACATCCCAAGACTATAAACAAGATGTCTTCTTTGCACAAGCAGCCTGGGTTATGGTTAAAGGCAGAATAATGTATTTTTTCTTCCTCGTGTAGAACAAATAAGCCTTTAGTATACAGAGTATGACAAAAACTAACATCACCTACTGCTGTTCACACCTGCTCTCACAGCCCCTGAAAAATGAGCACTGTGATGACAAGCCCGAGGCTTCTCTGGAGGATGCTAATCTAAAAATATCCCAAACTATATTTTTTAAAAATTTCATTGAGATATAATGTGGAAATATTCTGTGAACAAACAGAATGCATGTATATAAAGTAACGTGTTCATGCACTTAATATGAACTTTCATCTTGGACATCTTGTAGATAACTGCCCTGTCTGATTAAATGAAAGCTCCTGGGAGCCAGGCTCAGTCCATTTGTATGAAATATATATATTACATGTCGATTATGTATTTTTTATAACATATAATTTAGAGATAAGGAGACGGTGGAGTGTGTAGAAGGCAGTGGAGTGGTAGGAAGGAGCTGACACCTTAAGTGATGTTTTGTGTCGACGCTGTAATCAAAGATTCAGGATTATTTCAGGGTCTTTCAGTGGTGGGTTTCTGCTTATTTTTGATCTTTTTTTATTCAAGAACATTTCTCTTCTTACAGTAAATGGAAATGTATCAGCAACATCTTAAATGTATCCTCTCTTGCACCAGTAACCACAGCAAGAGAGAGTGTTTAGATAATAAAACCCATGCAGTACATATCTTTGGTCTAATAAGAGATCACATCTAGGTTGAGCATGATGCTTAAATTAGATCTAATATATTTCTCTTGGGAAACTGAGATATGTGATACTGTGCTAATGATGGATAATGATGTCACAGTGTGATGTATTTTCATAAATACTAGTTTGTCTGAGAAAATTAAAATGTCATTCCTACAATAATAAAACAGTTTGCTGTAGGTTGATGCAAATGAACAAGTCAAGCCAGAAATGAGAGAAAGACATCAAGCATCACTGCCTCAGACTGTCATTGTGAGGCCAATATTGTGGATAATTGGGTTTATTTACACTACATAAAACTCTGCTTTTGTGCTCTTTTCTACTACACTAAAATTAAGCTCCTTTTGGATTGAGGCCCCCTCGTTCATTTGAGGCAACAATAATGAATGAAAGTTATGTGTGCCAGACTTTATGCAAAATAATAAAGCAAAACAGAAGTACATGCAATGGCAGCTGTTAGCCATTAGGTACCTATTTATGGCACACCTTAGAGCTCCAGAAGGACTCGCTCACATCCATTTCTTCACCAGACTGGAATTTGTCTTACTTTGCTGTGTATGAGCTCTAAAAGAGAAATTAGCACACAACTTGCTTAACCTGGTTGCATTATATTTCTGTGCACAGTAGCTACAGCACTTGAAAAACATTTAGAGTAATATAATGAGATGCAAAAGGTGTAACAATGCCATTACCTGTCTGAGACAGTGCTGCCTTTTATGGCTTGAAAATTACACAGGAAACCATTGCAGCAGGCTGAAATGTCATCACAGGGACTTAACTATTGTCCCAGAGGGACTCCATGTGTCTGTTTCCTGAGAAATGGAGCGGCAAGAGCCGCAGCTCCTCGGCTATTAGGAGTAACTTTAGCTACTGTGCCTGCATAGTCAAGGCAGCATGATCTTCTACTCACCAACATGGTCAGTACTCAACTACTTTAGTTTACACATGTTAATGTAAAATATTGTGTAAAACTGATAATAACTAAAGAGCCAAAATATAATTAAACCTATTTTTGCCTGACTGTAGCACTGCATTAACTATGGCAGTATTACTTTAAATTCCCTGCAACGATTCATTTGTTTACAGCATATAAGTGTTCTATAATCCTATTTAAATGCAGGATATTATACATCATGTCAAACCTGTCAACTCTCCTGTTTTTCTCCCATATTTTCACCCCCTCTCCTGCCATGCTTCTGTTCTGTAATTTTCCCTGTAAATCTCCTGTATTTCCCTTCTTTATTTTTACAGTTATACACAGGACTGTAGTGGAGACTAAACGCATGTAAACGCCTTTTACTAACCTCTCAAATTCTGAAAAAGCGTTTACGCAAACCTTTATCACTTTACAGCTGTTCCTAGCTTCATACCGCAGTTTCTGTTGTAGCTTCTAGGAGCACTCGTTTTGTTTTTATTAAATTGACATTACTGTTGTTTTAACCGTCCAGTTTATCTAGTGTTGCTGCTTTACATTACAGTAATGTTGATGTAGCTTGATAGTTTGGATAGCTTGACTGCTGATGCATTCACACTGTTTGTTGTTCGTCCACAATTACTGTAATTATACCATACAGGTTAAAGTTCTGCTTCATGCTCTGTCAGATTTTTTGAAAGGAAGCCTTTTTACATTTCCAGAGTGAGTGAAAGAATCAGGAGAGAGGAAACAGAAGTGAGGAAGAATTGCAGGATGTAATGGTGTTGAAAGAAAAACAAGGTGAAAGTAAAGAAGACGCAACTGATTCAAGGTTGAAAGAAAAGGTTTAAGGAGGACAGAGAAACACGTGAAGCAGCCCAGGCGTCAGGTGATGGAGAGACATGAACAAATTAAAAGTAAGAAAACTGGTAAGGAACCAGATGAATTACTGGTCTGGTAAATATTTTTTAAAGGCACAATCTGTTATCCAAACATACACTAAAGGGCATCCCCACTAGATTGAAACGTAGCTGCTATAAATGGATTTAAAGATCTTTTAATACAGATACTAACACTACATAATAACTCTATTAACATAGTGTTTTCTTAAGCTCTTAAAGGTCGACCTCAGTAACTGTACCTTAATGAAATAGGTGAGACCATTCCTTACAAAAGGCATGTTAGGAAACAACTATGCGTTTTGCAAGGTGTGTAGAGTGGACTTTAGTGTCTGTCATGGTGGGAAAAATGATCTTAACCAGCATGTTAGGTCTGTTAAACATAAGCACGCCACAAAGAACACATCAACTGTCCATTTGATTACAGCAAGACAGGCAGTTCAGACACCTGGTGATTAGATCTCTGGAGCTGAAAGAGGAAACCCTTTTTAGAGTATAAAAATTATGGTCAGGTCCCGGAAAATGTCCCTTATTTTCAAAGCCCAAAGTTGACAGGTATGTCATGTTGTAAATCTAAAAAAAGTGCTCACTGTTGTATCACACATATTATATGATATATCAGCAAACAAGGAGGTGGGCTCCCTGTCATGGTCGGTTTACCCAGGAGGTTTTTTCAATAAATTGGCTCTGTGATAAAATGATGATGATAATAATAAACACAATAAATAGTAATAATAAAGATAAAAGTAGTGCATGGATGCCTAATGAAATTTGACATGGGGTTTGATTCATTGGCTGCTGTTCATTCACCATGTAGTTATAGTTATAAAGAGCTTGTTTGGGTGTTATGAAAGTTTTGTGAATTGTATTAAAGTGCGACTGCTCTTGCTTGTTTGATTCATCATTAAGGCCAGCAGCACGACCAGCAGCTCTTTTAGCCGTCAATAAGACATACTTTGTGGGCATCAGCCAGACCAATTTATTTCTAATTATTTGCTCAGCCATGCTTGTATCAAATGGGGCAGCTGCTAGTTGGATAAATTTGAAACATCAGTTGAAATTCCAGGAATCGTCCTGCAAATATTGACGCGGAGGCACGCGTGAATAAGAATATTCAGCATATTGAAAGTAACATCTGTCAGTCATTTCAAGCTTTTAGGCATTGCCGGCGTGTTGCCTACAGAAATCCCCTGGTAAGCAGTCTATGCTTAATTCCACTGTACAAATACTCTAATGTGTTCAATTACCCATGATGCACATCTCATCTCTTTCATCTTTTAAATGTCACTGTATTATAAGCAATGCTCATGTTGATGTGTAGTCATAAATCACTTGTAGCCAGAGGTGGCCTAAAAGCTAACATGCTGCTTTGGGGTTAGGTGGAAACTCATCCATAATTTCCCAGGATGCAGGGTGAGGGGTGTGGGCAAGGGAGGTTGCTCCTGCTAAAATGCCCCACGCTACAGGGGACACATGTTTACTGACAGCCCCACAGAGGCTGCGAACAATCACCTGCTACCACACGCTCCTTTAGGGGCTGTGCTGTTACATTAATGCATGGGGCTTCATCTCATTATTCATAGCTGCTTGACTCCAGGGGAAAACTGTTGGGATGGAGCAACTACAGTAGCAAATGGATACTGGGTCATCTTTAGCATTCCAGGTGGTATAAAGCCAAAGGGAACATGGCCCATAGAGAGAGAGCGCTGTAGTTTTGTGTCATGCAAAATGGAAGGCATGTTTAAATTTAGCCTAAAATGAACTGATTACAATATAATGAATATGCTCGACTTTAATGTGCTTACCTTGTCTGTTTGCCTTTCTTCTGACAGAGAGAAACTGGCTGGAAGTGAAAATACTCATCCATGACAACAATTAAAATGCCAAAATGAATTAAAACCCATAAATCAATAAATAAATGCAATTCAGGACCTTAGAGACATTCAAGGACACTCATTTGAAAAGCATAGCAGGTCGATAGTTAGTCTTTCCTCAGTAGTCTTGAAATGCAAATAAAAGTATTGATACATGGGATAAACATGTCAATACATACTAATTATATATTCTCATGTTTTACTCCATCAGATTTTTTCGTCATTCTGCCTTAAGATCATACTTGGGGTAACAAGCTGTTACTTGTTTTGACGACAACTACGCTTCTTACTGTAAGTGCAACAAAACCGTCGCTAGTAAAATGCCAATAAAAACTTTATCAAACCACCTGTTCAACAAACATAAACATTTAGAAAAGCGATATTTTCAACTGCTTTGCCTGCAGCGTCCCATCCACCACCAGTATGTTCTCTCAGTGCGCTGGTTAAGCTATTAACACCAAAGCTGTCTGTATGTAGCCCAACTGTTTATCTGAGTTTGCCAAGTATCTTAAAATTTGGCAAGTTCTTGTAAACATGGCCGAGACAAACCAGCCCCTCCTCTCTATCCGCGGTACCTGCAGACAGTGGATCACATCAGCAGCAGAGGGAGGAGGACAGAGAGCAGCTGTGCACACGCCCCTTGAATCAGGTTGTGGTGACAGATGGGTTGAAATTGCATGTTGTGTGTGGATTGTGTGTGTAGATTGTGTTTCATAGACGAACTGGCAACTTGGGTAACATCACACAAACATATAAAACTTATAGATCAGTGTGTATGACAGTTATTCATAATGAAGGTTGAGGGCCATGCAAATTACAGGAGTGTTGGCAGGTATGCTTAATAAACAGTGTTGGACAGTAACAAATCATGGTTTAAATATCAGTAATTACATTACATGGATTATTTGAAGTAAATCCCAGTTGTCTCTGATGAAAATTTGTAAAACTACCTGGTGTAAAAATAGTAACTATTAGTACATAACAGTTTATTGCTTTAACTCCACAATTCAGTACTACATAGTTCACAGTCTTTTCACATGTTTTCAGTAATTATTTTCTAACATGTTTGAAAAGAAATCTCTGATTTTCCTTCACACAGACTTTAACTGGCAAGATAAACTGATACTGATGAACACTGATACTTGATTACTATAAGCAAATTATTTAAACAAATTATTTAAATAGGATTGATTCTGTCCCGAGCTTTTTGATCCATATAAGCGGTTGATCACTGTAACCATGATCACTATAAGCAGTTTCCACTGTACTTAAAATGAGAAATAGAGTTGATATCACCCTTCACATTACCACGCTTTCCAGTGCGATGAATATAAATGTTTTTAACAACTAAATTTTGCACAACTACGCAGATGTTGTGATATAATTGTGAAATTGTTTTCCACATCACCCAACCCTATAAACATATATGTCCTTCATAAAGTGACCTGGGCTTTTTCTTTACTACACTGTTGCAGTTTAAAGTCTGTTCTATATATGCAGCAGCTTAGTTAGCATCAATCAAATAAGTTTATCTAGTGTTGCTGCTTTACATTACAGTAATGATGTACTAAGTTGATGTAGCTTGATAGTGTGGATAGCTTGACTGCTGATGCATTCACACTGTTTGTTGTTCCACAGTTACTGTAATTATACCATACAGGTTAAAGTTCTGCTTCATGCTCTGTCAGATTTTTTGAAAGGAAGCCTTTTTACATTTCCAGAGTGAGTGAAGGAATCAGGAGAGAGGAGACAGAAGTGAGGAAGAATTGCAGGATGTAATGGTGTTGAAAGAAAAACAAGGTGAAAGTAAAGAAGACGCAACTGATTCAAGGTTGAAAGAAAAGGTTTAAGGAGGACAGAGAAACACGTGAAGCAGCCCAGGCGTCAAGTGATGGAGAGACATGAACAAATTCAAAGTAAGAAAACTGGTAAGGAACCAGATGAATTACTGGTCTGGTAAATATTTTTTAAAGGCACAATCTGTTATCCAAATATACACTAAAGGGCATCCCCACTAACAAAAGTCAATGCACAAGATTGAAACGTAGCTGCTATAAATGGATTTACAGATCTTTTAATAAAGATACTAACACTACTCTATTAATATAGTGTTTTCTTAAGCTCTTAAAGGTTGACCTCAGTAAGTGTACATTAATGGAATAGGTGAGAAATGGGTGTTCTATATATGAGGCAGCTTAGCTAGCATCCATCAAATAATGGCACTCTTAGTGCATTTCTCATGTACATCAACAGTCCAGACATCCAGTAGGACATCCACAAGCATGTCTGACAAGAACTTTGTGTCCATGAGTATCTTCTGAAAGACTATCAAAAGTCCTATGAATGTCAGCTCAATCTGTGCAAGTAGACCCCGTGCATCGACTGCCCTGGCCCCCCTGCTCTCATGTGTGAAGAACATGTATGACTGTGGGAAGCCTGTTCATCAAGTTACGACAGGCTGACTGCCTACACGCTCACTGTGTGTCACTGAGATGCTAAAGTTCCTAAAGTTCCATCTCTTTCTGAACCTCTACCCACTTCTGGTGCACACATGAGCTGGACATAGACACGTAGAGATGCTGAAGAACAGCAAAAAAGCTATCAGACTCTGGCACAGATTTCACTGTGTCTACAAGTACAAGATTTAAACAGTGTGCACTGCTATGCACATAAAGGCCATACTTTGTCTCCTCCTTGATTCTGGCAGAGACACCTGAATGCCTGCCGCTCATTACAGATGCTCCATCTTAGCCCCACCAGATGGCTTCTGTATTCCAGGCCATACCTTTAAAGGCTAGAGATAATCATGTTGGTCAGGCCTGCTGCATCCAATTTATTAGCTTGTTGCAAGTCTAAAAAACTCTCATCAACAGCTCCATCATAGTAATATCTTAGAACAAAAGATAGCTGTTCCTTTTTGCTAAGCTCCTTCATTACATCAGCAAGTTCGCTGAAGACCTGACTTTCTTTCACTTCCTTGATTATGTCACTGCATACAATCTCGGCCAAACAATCAAGAATTTCATTTCGAATGACCTTGCTCGTGTATTTTGCATTGCCACTTGCATTCATGGGTTTCTGTATTTGAGGGTCATGTTTTGTTATTTCCTGCAAAATTGTTAAGAAATTGCCTCTGTTAAGCAACCCCTCAGGTTCTATATGGCCTCTCTGCACAATGCTCTAAGTGGCAGTTAGCAATCAGTTGCAACACTTTTTATGTATTTACAGTCCTCTTCTATGTTCCTTTGTCTGTCCTTATTTATGGCATGGAACAACGGAGAAATTGGTCACCATAACTCTTGTACGTTCCTTCCATGCATACATAGCACCGGTATGTTCCTTCGACTTTGCATTAAGCTTAAAGCCAGCATCTTTATACCAGGCTTTTTTCCAATGGCAGAAACCAGACATGGAGGTAAACGCAGATTCAGGGGCATTTGGGAGGGAATAGTGATGGCACGCGTAACAAAAACCTGACTCTTGGCTTACTGAGTCTTCCTACCATTTATAGGGCTGGTACCATGTGTCACTAAACGACCTCCTTGGAGCTTCCTGGAGACGTCTTCATCATGGCTGGACGGGACTCTCTGCTTTGGACTATGAAATGTCTGGAACAGTAAACAAAATGTAAAAAATAAACTACTAATCTATAAACAACAAGGATCAGTTTCACCATGTACTGCTAATGACCACATTATTTGCATGTGTTTTTTTTCAAGCCATTAAATCATGACGCTGACAACATATTGTACAGTGCCCTCCTGAATTATTGTATCCTTGATGAAAATGAGCCAAAAGGGTTGTAGAAATTAATACAAGTAGAAGCCTAATGAGCAATTTTTGTGCTGAGAAAAAAATGTAAAATTAAATCTTAATAGAGAGGTTTTGACACAAATATCGCTTGTGCTTTTTTTATTTTTACAACCTTTTTGGCTTATGTTCACCAGGCATGCCAAGCATAATTCTGGAGGGCACTGTGCAATATAACAAGGACACACAGTGTCATAGATGCAAAGCATTCTCACTTAGAGAGTTACATAGTGCAGTCTTAACTCTGTGTCTATTGTGCAGTAAATCGTGTACCATCTCCAAGCAATTGTTGGGCCACTGATCAGTGCTGTACTCTGACCTGACACTGGGTCTTACTATGTGCTGCTCTGTGTCTGATCCTCGACCTTATCCAACCTACTTGGTCTGACCTGATCCTGGGGCTCTGCCTGGGAGTTTGTTTTTCTGAAAAAGAAGTTTTGGATGTCTACTAGCGGTAATTTTCTTTTCGACATGCCTCTTATCTTAGTCATCCCTAAACAAATGAATGTACAATGTCGCAATTCAGTGGTCACAACTGGCAACATTATCCTTAAAGTGGTACTTCACCCAGAATGCAATTTTGGGTCTTGCAGCTATTCAACATTCAACGTTTATCAACATAATTTTATTTTAGTTTAATACTCAATATAAATTTAAATGTCAACCATTTTAAACTTGTTGATCCTCAAACTAATGGAAATTGTGCAACATTGTTCATAGTTTGGCAAAGCGTCAGACTCAGATGAGATAACATCAGATATCAGGCTGAAGTGCCTCTTTAGCTAACATGAACATATTCACATTGATGTTAGATATCCTTCCAGGCTATTTGTTAGATATGCGGTTGTGGCAAACAGCCTCAGGTTGTACACGTTACACACTGTAGCCCAATACAGTGGTTCTCAACCGTTTGGGGCCCAAAAGTCAAACCAGAATCACAGGGCACACCAACTCACAGTAATCAATTATGCAGATTGTCTCAAATGTCATTATTATATTATTATATTGTCATTAGAGATATTTCCCCTATATGGCACACTGACAAATTATTAAATCTGCCAGGCAGCAATGACATCACTCATCGAAAATATGTAGGCCTATTTATATGAATCAGTACAAGAGCTTGCAAGACAACTGTGCTACACATTAGTGTTCAGATTACTGTAAATAAGAGCAAAAATAATTATCATTATCATGATAAGCCAATGTATGTTATGACTGGGGATGATATCAAGGGCTATAACTGATGCAGTAAGAAAATGATGCCTTGTTGATGTGTAATCAGAGATAGCAGGAACATAGATGAGAGGACAGTGCAGTGTCAACAATAGCACAAGTAGCACTTCTATGTGGGAGTAATAGGCATCTGATTAACAAGTGCAGATATTGTACAGTATTAAACAAGTGGCATGTTCGTATCACCAGCACCTGTAATAATCATGATCCAGAATTTACAGACTGAGAGGAGGGGTGTGGACTTGAACGAGAGCTCTGGTGATACAAAATAGACTGGGCAATCAGAGCAGCCCTAATCTTTCATCGATTTAGGGTAGAATTAAACTTTCAGTTAACAAAAATATTAGCTGATGCATTATGTGGCTATATCAGGATCAGAATTAGTGGACTGGAGAAACTGAAAAAATTGCTATTAACGCAGCTGTCTCATTAACGTCACAACTTCAGGGAGGGAGAGGGGGAATTACCTGAATTTGCTGTGCAGCTAATGTTATCTGTGGAAGGGATCCTTTGTTTTCAAGAGCCTCTTCAGTTTACTTGGCAGGACTGTCTGCATCAGCTGGCATTTTTTAAATTTAATTTATTTAAATTTTATTTAACCAGGAAAAGTCTCATTGAGATTAAAAATTAAAAATCTCTTTTACAAGAGCGTCCTGGCCGAGACAGGCAGCAGCACAATTAACATGATTGCAGACATAAAAAAACAAAACAATTTACATTGAATAAAGAATAAATTACAGAATCATAAAATATTAAAAATATTCATCTGTATTTGTTGCAAGTCATCAACATCAGGGATCAAACAGGGGCGATATGAGTCAGTCAAAACATCTAGAGCCAGATGTGCCTGCCTCCGAGTCATTTAGAATGACTTTAAATGCATCCAGTGAGACTATCTCCCGAAGACTCAGGTAATTTTGCAACTGATTCCAAGCAGAGGGAGCAGCATACTTAAACACCCTGGGAAAGGGAGAGAGAGAGATTGATAAATGATTGAGTCTCACATGATCACACAATCTTAGATCTGAGACAAAAAAGGGAGAAGAGAGATTGATAAATGATTCCCACATGATCACTATATTACGTCTAGAAAATTAGAAAGTTGCTAGATAATTAAGTACTAATTGCATAATAATTAAAATAATAATAATGACAATAATATTTCTTGTCTCACCTTATTAGAAGAGCAACTTTTTCAGCAGCTTACTGTTCTTTGCAAGTCTGTCTGTCTTTCTCAGTGGCCATCAGCATGAGTTTGTTGGGTGAGAGGCTGCTCCTGAGTCTGCTTTTGATAAACTTCGGGGTGGGAAATGTGCATTTGCAGGCCAAAAGCATCTACAGATAGCCTCAGTAGCTGTGTCCGGGATTTGATTGTGAACATTCACCTCATATGCTCTCTCTGCATTGTTCAGGGTGTCATCCTCAGCCATCTCTCCAGGCGAGCTTTTTTTCTTTCTCATCCTTTATTGCAGCAGTGCAGCCTCCACTTCGACCTCTATCTCCTGGTCCTGCTCTTGGATTTTTTCATTTGTCCGCTGGACAAATTCATCTGCTGGTTTCTTGACTGTCTAAAACTCTCTTCCCAGGCTTTTGAGGTTGCTTTGTGTTGTCTCAAGTAGAGCTGGGCAATAAAACGATCTTGATATGAGATCGCAATAAAAGGATGATGATAAACTTTGCACATTTTTCACTCGATATGGATAGATCAACCTATCACACAGCAGAAATATACGCAAAAACACCAGTCAGTCTGCAGTTTTTGGCTTGCATGTCAAAGTACATGCCCATTTTCTACCACAAAGCATTGTTTGAGCTACCGGTGATGAAAGTGGACATTCTCTGGAAAAGAGGGAAAAAATGAGTGGAACCGAGGGGCACGAAAGCGATATGATGATACTGCAGCACTCTCAGATTAACCTCTATGTCGGACTCTGTCCCCGGGTAAACAGTGAACCCAGGCTAGCGAAGAGGGACAAACTCTGCTAGCTAGTGCTAACATTAGCAGAGCTACAGCTGAAGTGCCCGTTACGTCTAAAGTAACCCTAGCTGAAAAAAGCTACTCTAACTCACAGACACTAATAGAGAGATTCTGTCTGCAAATGTGGAACAGTCATCATTACATGTCATTGTTTTAACAAGGCTGCTTTGACTGTGGATTCACAAAACTAACTGCTAAGCTAAGCTAAGCACAAAGCTAAGTAAACAGAGTAGCAACATAAGGCTACCCCATACCTCTAAAACTGAGAGATGGCCAAAGGAATTTGATGTGATAGTAGTCACAGCTTTTAGTTTTATTTACATTATTTTAATAAGTCACAAGGGAAGCTAACTTGTACTGTTTTGTTAGGCAGATAAAGCATGTTTGCAAAGTTAAATGTTTACATTATGTTATTCAATTTTTTATGTTAATAAACTATTCTAAAGTTTAATTAATGAACCCTCTGATTTCTTCAGGCTTCAGTCATTATCAGGATACTCTTCAAACTGGCAGCATTATCAAATTGCCTAAGCCCTTGTCTTAACCATTCCATGAGCAGACAGGATGTCCGTCCCTCCTTTCTGCAGGTATTTGGGCAATGGAGAAGTATGCTCAAATATCCGGAGGAATGTTTGAGCTGTCAGGATTGTCTCATACCTGAGCAAGGCCTCTGCGTATCCCCTGGCTTTGACACGCACACTTGGTTTCACTGTTGCCTGTTCTTGTATAGCTGACAGAGTGAACAGTACATCGATGTGCAGACCATCTTCAGGTTTTCCAAAAGAGCCAAACACTTTCTTTGGGTCTGTGTCTCTTGTCATGGCCTGACTTTTCTCACACGTTTATTTGTTGGTATGACTCCTTGATGAACACCACAATGTCATTATGGAGAGCGAACAGTGACCCACTTTGAATGATGATTTGGGTTGTGTCTGCCAGCACCAGATTGAGTATGTGTGCATAGCACCATACGTGCACTTGGTTGGGGGTTTACGCAGACATCAGTGCAGAGAAGCTTTTGTATTTACCCCGCATGTTAGATGCCCCATCTGTTGCATTTCCAATGCACATTGTCTTGTTAAGTTTGAGATTTTTGCAGAACTTCTGACAGCAAAGCACTCTCCAGTGGATGCATTACACTTGTCCACTGTGACAAGCCTCTCATTAATAACATCAGTGACATACCTGAGAATTATGGAGCATTGGTCCTGAGAGGTCATGTCCTGCATTGTGCCCCAACTTTCTGGATGTCAGCGGGAATGCTTTCTTGAATTAGATGCCGAATTGTATCTATTACTGAGTTTACTGTAGTTTTTGAGATTATGCAACTACTGAGATGCTCTTTAAAGCAGACATCATATTTCCCCAGTAAAACTATGAACTCTAAAAAATTGCCATGGTCTATGCTGTTGTCTTCGAGGGTCTTCTCCACCCGCCTGTAGCTAAGCCCCCTCTTCCCTAGAACTTTCACGACACTATACGCTCCAAAACCTGTTCTCTGTGAGCCGACATCTGACTGCCACCCAGCAAACCGTTAATATCAGCGTTGGAAGACTTCAAGAAGTAAGCTTCAGCACAGTTTCAGTGTGCAATGACTTCATGCTCCTCTGTTCGCTGGTGTACATGCTTCCAATCTGACATTCCAGTTATGTATATACTACTGTCAGTTTTCTTCCCGAATGTCATGCAGACAAAGCAAAACAATGTATGACATTCGTCACTATATGTCAGCCACTTTCTACTGGTGCCGTCTTTACAACAAAACACTTTCTGCACCACTGGGTTTTCGGTCTACTGTTGAGGGTGATAATTCAAAAATGACTGAAGGTTAGCAGGCTCAGGACGGGCAAAGTAATCTATAGGCTGAAACTCTCCTGGTTCTCTACGACTCCCTGAGTTGTCTCGGACTTAACCTCAACCTGGCTGGACTGGACGTGAGGAGAGAGTTTATTACTACTGGGTGAGGGATTAACGTTTTTGTTTTTTTGTAGTTAGAGTCATGTATTTAGCCTTATATCCTATAGCCTCCTAAGTGTGTGCCATGTACACCTCAATTCGGGTTCAAAATAAAACCTCATTACATCTCAAACCGGTTGAGAAAAAAGGGCGTTAACCACCGTACATCACTTTAGTGTCCGTACCAACCTACAGTACAATACTTAACCATTAACGATCTGCCATAAGGCAATGAACCCCCGTACACATCTATGGTCAGTGTGCCCATTGTGAGCTGGTGCCTATGATGAGCCACTCTCGATGGTTGAGAGCTTTGAAATGTATTTTCTAGTTAGAGGAAAAATGAAAGGTGAAAGAGCTGAAGGTTAGCACATACACACAAAGTGTATGAGAACATTAGTATGTCATTGGTAGGCAGTACTTGAATCACGACCAGCTCTTCTCCTGTGTTGGCTCAGTAGCCGACAATTGGACCTAGACCAATCAGAAGACAGGCATATTAGTCCTCTTCAGGCTGGAGTTGCATACCAATAACCTGCAAAGTTATTTAAATACTGAAAAGGAGTTAAGCTATTCAGAAGCTGGAAAGATAACCTACATATTGCCCAATCCTAAATTGTAGCCCACAAAATAGGCCAAATATTTATTTTCTCTCATATAAATGTATCTATTTTGTCCAGAATGTACTTACCAAATATTAGGCTACATTTTAGAAATTATTTAGCTTCTCAGAAAAAATGATTTCATCATTTAGGGAAATGATACGGCGTGAGGTTTATTTAAGGAGAGTTAAACTGAACCTGAAAGCGCGTGAGTTGGCTATCTGTGTAAGCAGGGGTGGAGCCAGACGTTGTAAACATTCAGGGCTTAGCCCAAACCTAGGGGGGTCCGGGGCATGCTCCCCTGGGGAGATTTTTTTGTACATCAATCTGTACATCAGAAAAGCATGATAGTTACCCAGGACAAAAAATAATCCTGTAGAGTCTACATCCTATTTTGTATCTAATTGTTCTCCAACTGTCTTCATCATTGTGAAAGAATAGCACAACAAATGTTGAGGATGACTCACTCCTGCCACCTAAAAAGAAGTGAAAATTGTTTGATGTTATTGTTATTTTTAAGTTGCACAACGTCAGTAGGGTAGGAATTTGGTGTAAACAGCATTACTAATCTTGAAAACTATTTTTGTTATACTATGCTGGAGTGGAGTTCACAGAATGAATGTTAAACTGATAAATCTGCTACATTTGAATCCATGCCATAACAATCTGGGCTGCTCTAAATGCAAATCAAGGATCCCCAACAATGCCAAGTAACTGTGGTCTTCAATACTCTGAATTGAATATTAGGCCAACAGAAGAACATTTACTCAAATTATATTAGATTTCTTTAGGGAATAGCATAGTAGGATAAACAACATGGACATATATTATTATATGGTACTTTATTTGATCTATTCCTGATCACTCTGCTCTCCTTTCCTCCTCTTTTCTTCTTAACTTCTCTCACTCTCTCAACTGCACTCATTTAATGTCCTCCACTGAAAGAAAAAAAAATATATAAAAAAATAAATTAAGATTTCTGATCATAAACTTTGGATGCAAAAAAGAATAAAATGATTATTAAATAAATCTTATTCTCCACCATCTGCTCCTGGCACCTCTGCTCTCATTTACTCCTCTGTTCTTCAGTCCTTTTTCTTAACACATTTTCATCTCTTGTCCCTCTTCGTCCTCACCTATTTTCTCGGCAAGTTTTCACATCTCATTTCCTATTCTCTCCTTCATTCTTTTCCTCCCTTTCTCTTTCACTCCTCCCTTTCTCCTCTCGTCCTCACTCCTGAAATCCAGACTTCCACTTCTGTCCTCTCTGTCACACAGTCCTGCTGTCCCTCTCGCTCTCCCTCACGGCCCACGTCTTGTTGTACTGGTCCTGCTGCCAAAGGTGCTGCTGCGGCAAATAAATCAGTGGGTTTGGCACATTTGGCGGCCTCCACCTCAAGAGATCTGAACCTTTTCGCCCGCAACTTCTCAGCGCCACCTGGGCGTTTTTTCCGGCTTCTCCATCTTTTTCACCTTCTCCTCTCTGACTTTTGCACGGCACTGTCTCCCGCTCACTCACAATGCAAGCTGGGGGCGTGGCGTAGGGGACCATAGTAGGATGTAATTAGGCCAGCCCAGTGCCAGTTGTGTGAAACAAACCAATGGGCCGACGATGCACTGATGGGCTGATCTCCCTACTGTATGGGCCGGTCAGCCAAGGCAGGGCTACAAAAAAAATACTGGCCCAAAGATGCATCAGCCCACTGGGACTGTGCCCGCTGTGCCAGATGGCCTGTCAACCACTGACTGGAGGGTGTGTCTCCCACAGCTTCACTGTCAGCTAACCTCTAAAATGTTTGTCATACATAATGTCTCATTTTCTATTTCTATGTGTGTTAAATATGTGATGTGTAGGTCTGGAGACTTAAATATGCTTTTTGTGATCGTCTGTATATTGTTAATGTCATATGTCTGTGTTAAACATGGTCAAAGTTCCTAAACTTGAGGTTAACGTATGTTAATCAACATATGAAGCCTGCTCTGACAACTCTGTTTGCAAAGTTACCTCTACTTCCCCATCGAACTGACATCAGATTGTTTGCGCCTGCCAATAAACGGCCGTCCATTCTGTTCTTTGTTGCTAAGGTTGTTCCACAGGTTGTTCATATTGTCCGCTCGCATATTTTGGATCAGATTCCAGCCTGAGCATGTACGAATGTATTTGAGAAGTTGACATTTTGAGTAAAGACCGAGAGAATGAGGTGAAATCCTAAAGAGCTGGCAGAAGTTGGCTAAGTAATGAGTAATACTGTATATAATGAGCAATTGATTACATTTTTCAAGTCACTTTCCCAACACAGCCAATATGTGTCAAACCCCTTCCTGAAATCACACACATTTGCACAGTAATGTGGTGGAATGACTGAATGTTGTGTGTCCTGAAAGAGTTCTTTCTTTACCACATCAAAGTGGAAACTATGCAAAATAAGCTTATAGAACGAAAAAAGAAACACAGGCAGAGAGAATCAGGTTGAATATGACGTCTATACCCTTTAACTTCAGCTTCATTGATATTATATGAGTGGAGTGAGAACTTCAAAGGCAGGCTGGTTCCGATCGATGGTGCAGATTCCAGGGTATTATGTTGACTCTTGCAGCTGGCATCAACAACTTAAAGGAAGAAAAGAATGATCCTTCCATCCCTGCACCTCTTACCTACAGAAGAACGGACTTTTCATTCCTCACTTCTCGCTTCAACCTCTCCTGTCATTCTAAAATGCCTCTATCGTTTATCTGGGATGGTCACATGGTGTCAGTGGAGCCTAATGAATCACTAGATAGATACATACACTCGTGTTTTGTTGCGATTGTTGTTTTTCTCAACCCAGTTGAAAATGAGCCTTAAGCACTATGTGCAAACAGAGGTGGATTTCACTCCTTTGTGGTAGAATTTAAAATATTCATAAGTTATACACCGTACTTTTGGCTCTGCGAGAGAAAGCCATGGAAACTGCATAACGGTCTCTAGCTTCCTGAAAAGATAGTGTGAAATAGAGAAGCAACTCCACATCCTGAAATGATATTCATAAATCACAGCAGCACATTGGTAGAAAATTCCAAGAATGGATTGAATCAATCCACAAGTTGTGCAAACTAAACACCCTCTACACACCGTATATGGCGAATGTTTGAGGCTGTCATCAGCAGGGTGCGATGTGATAAAATGTGATTATGTTCTTCGGACATTTTCCATTTTGTAGTTTCTGAGTTGTTGTTTTTTTCTGTTTACCTTCTTGTGGTTTCATCTCAAGTGAAATTTTTCGGTTTTGGAATTCAACAAGCATTAGTACAACAAAGTAATTCCCTTTGGTTTCTATTGTTAAAAAATAACTCTTATGACTTTTTATATCAGATACTCCCTAACAGTTTTCACTCTTAAGACATTGGTTTGTTTAACTAGAAGTGTAAGCCCGAGCAAACAAATGTGCCTGCTCTTACATGATGTTACAAATACTGTGTTTTCCTACTTCACAAAGAAACACTCAAGGACACACCGCGCTTACAAGCCAGTGAGGAAATCCCAAAGCAGCTTCAAGGGAAAAGTTTCTGACAGGTTTACTGGGGGACCTGGATGTGAGCCCAAGGGTTCGCAGGAACTGCTTAATACAAGATTGTTAGAGAACGCAGATGAACTCTTTGACGCTCAGTCTGGAGCCAAAAAAAGCCAGGCCCTCAGAGATAAGAACGGAGCCATGTTACAGTGGTGAATATTTTAGCACATCTTATCAAGATAATTCTTTTTATCTGTCTCACTCTTTTACCCGTACAGAATCCATTTAGGCGGTGTACCCCCTCAAAGTCTTCTTGGTGGCATCAAAGTCTGGGCTAATGGTTAAAGCTTGGCACAAAGTGCATCTCCCTGTCGAGGTATTCTGCACTTTCATCTGTCTTTTGTATGGTTTCTTTGCCTTTAATAGTCTAAGTACTCTGCCTATTGTCCTCTGGATTTGTAAGTGCCTTTAAGGGCCCTTTTAGTCCCAATATGCATACTGCACTGTAGGCCAGGTGTGCTGTTTAAGGTACTTAAGCAATTAAAACCATGAGAGCAGAGCACATATTTACCTTAAAAATAGAATGTGTTTAGTATGTATAATTGGCCCCGTGTAAGGCTGGCTGCTTAAATCTGCAATGGTTATACTAATGAGTGTCACCACAAGAGAATAATGGTGCGAGGTGCAACAAAAAGCCTCAGGCAGTCTGTTCACCCACTTATTAATATCTGTGATCAGGGTATCAGGCTAAATATGGTCTTACTTTGATCTCGGAAAAACACAATACCTTAAAAATTATGTGAAACACTACTTACTCTCAAGTTGTAGTTGTTGCATGGATGAGCTATAAAGGGTATGTATTTATAACCTAATCAGGTATGTGGTATAAGTAATAAAGGGCCAACATGAGTATTATGTGAGCAAGAGAATGTGTAAGCGTAATTGAACTGTAACAAAGCAAGGATGAGTAATACAGATTTAGCAAATTTTGTAAAAGGCAATATTCCTTGTTGAACTCATCCTTTCTTTATTCAACAAAATTTGCTGTGCAGTTGAAGCACCAGTTTCCTAGAGACCTTTAAATAATCTCTAAAGCTGAATTTGAGTCCTCTGGGTATCTGATGATGTTTGAGTGCTGGCAGGTAATTGTGGATTGAAGACGATGAGTTTCAGATAAAAGCAGCATTTAGATTTTCTCTCAGCTGTAATGGAAATCATTGTATTGCTGTTTTACTAAATATCTACTCAACCCCAAGACTTTTTGAGAGGGCGAGGCTAAATTTACCTGCACCCATGCAGAGCCCGTCTCATCATGTAGTTATATAAATTGCTGCTTTGAAATGTGTAAATGAAATCACTGAAAGAACGGAAATAAATTAAATCTACTTCTCATGAACTGAAATTGTGACAAAAATGAATAAAGTTGAATTTACTTGTGTGAGGGTCAGTCGGCCGGGGGATGATAAAAATGAGTCTGGGCTGTATTTATACTCGATTTGTGGAAGGTTGTGTGAAAGCCTGTTGCTTCATAGTACTCCACCACACAAATGTATGTTTTAAGTGTATAAAGTCCTACTGTAATCACATTTAGTCACACATTTTTGCTTTCCATTCCATTTTTAAAATGAAGAAAATGATATTTGGGGAAGAATCTCTGTGTTTGATTGCCAGCAGCTGGCTGACTGAGCTCCAGCAGGAGAGCGAGAGACAAAGCAGACAAAAGTGCTGCAGTTTACAAGGTATGGGCAGACAATGTTTTGTTAGCAGTGGTAGTGAAGAGTAAGGACTACACCAACATCTATACAGACTCAAGTGACATTTGCAGGAAAGTCTATCTGCTATTACGTTTGCAAACTGATGTTAGCGATGTGCTTTTACCCTGTAAATGTTTGTTTGGTGTCTAGTTCAACAAGCTAAAGTGCAGGACAAGACATGTGTTCATGTTTGTAAGTTGGATGAGAAGGAGACTTTCACAGGAAAGCTAATGTGGGTTGTTGATCAGAGTCTGTGGCTCTTGTGTTGTGCTGTTTGGCTGTTTGTCACTGTGACATCTGCTCTGCCTGTGATTGAACACTGACATCGGTGCTTCATGCACATTTGGTTTAAAATGAAGCAATTTGACTGGCAAGCTCTCCATCTGTGTGGAAGGAGAACTAACGGTATTTTGATTCATTAATGCATGAAACCAAAATATGTACAAATAAAATAAAAAAAAAAATATTTCTCCCTTTTGGTTTTTCAAAGGAGAACACAAGACATGTGATGAGAAAAAAAAAGTACAGTTGTATTTTCAACATTACGGATCCCAGCTTTAAGAAAGGCACTGCATGCAAGGCAATCAGTCAGTAAGCCATCATTTCAGTCTGAGCTGTAGAAAGTGAGACAGCTTAGCAGATCAATACTACATTCCCTCTGCGCCGTGAATCAACAAATATACCCAAAGGATCACAGAAGGATAGTTGTACATGGGTGATACAGTACAGGTGAGTGGTCTGTAAGTGAAGGTGGACACATACAGTATTATCCACGTTTCCTATAACTACGACATGTCTGCAAGCACTGTTTGAGTAAAAACCAGAGGAGGAACACCTTTCAAGCATGAGTTCTGCCATACAGCCACTGCATGTGCAGGCAGTGTGTTGTGCTTTTTAATCCATTACCACAAAGTAGTGTGGAAAGATTTGTGAACAGGCAGGTAACAGCTTTGGATTAGTGTGCAGAATATGGCAAGCTATTTAAAATAAACTATTCCTTTAAAGATGAAACCACATATCAGCATTAACCAATGAGCTGAGTCTATTTTTATCATGCTGCTGATAACAGTAGAAGGGCAAAGATGAATGTCTATTCAAGGTATTAGAAACATGTGCTTAAAAAATGGATCTATCGGATACAAAGAAGAGAGGCTATCAAATATTCAGGTGTGATAATCTTCCAGGAAGCTGTTGAAATTACATCTTCCAATTTATCTGTCTCTTTCTTCACATGTTTTGTGAGTTATAAGAATCATACTTGTTAATCAGGTCACGTTTTTTTTCTTTTCCCCTGCTCAGCTAGTTGCGAAAGAAATGTGATCCAATATCTGAGAATGCGATTTAATGAACCTTTTTCTGTGCCCAGTCCAGAAGACTGGGATGTAGATTACTGTAATGAATAAGAGGATAGAGCTTGCTTTGAGAGAATGTCACCAAAATGCAGATGATGGCTTGAAAGCTGTTAAAGTGAGTTTAATTTATCACGGTCTATTATAGCATGTACAAGCTTTCATGATCAAGGCAATGACCCGTTTTTCCAAACAACTACACAGCATGTGGTTTGAGCACACTGTGGGAGTGAAAATGTATTGGGCTTGATTTATCAAGCAGTGTAGAAATTTCTGCAGCGAGTTCTGCTATTATATCACGTAATCTACAGCCTGATCTATCGCTGCATGATTTGAGTTTTTGCTTGGTTTTACATCCTGTCAATATCAACTGCTTTACAGTACAGTACAGTACATGCACCAGGATATGCATATACTGATATTTTTAAATCTTTAACACACTCATTTAATACATAATTTGAATAAAGGGACAACGGGGATATCTATCATTGCATGATCTTCTGCAATTGTGGCCTGATCTTTGTCAATCATCCTCATCTTCGAACCTCTTGTCTCCATTCTTTTGCTTTTATTAGGGGAGCTGAGGTTTTCTCTCTCTGCCGCGAAAGGTATCAGAGTCACTGTGAGTCTCTGTGATCTGTGGCTTCTGTTTCTGTAGTCTGCTCAAAACTTTGTGGTTTCTGTTAAGAGTAGAATTTCATCTCCTTGCCTCGCAGGTTCTAAACAGTGCCATTTTAGTGCCTCTGTCAAATTTCTTCAGCTTGTATGCCTTTGAGCCTTCATGGAATTCCTCGAGAGTCAGAGTTGTTTCATGTGTGATAGTCGTCATTGTCTCCAGGTTCATTTTTATATTTCAAGAGGCGTTATGTTTTCAGGTTGTCTGTTCATCCGTATGTCTCGTTAACGCGATATCTCGGGAACACCTTGAAGGAATTTCTTTAAATTTGGCACAAACGTCCACTTGGACTGAAGGATGAACTGATTAGATTTTGGTGGTCAAAGGTCAAAGGTCACTGTGACCTCACATCCATCCCAATCTCATGGACGCGATCTCAGGAACACCTGGAGGGAATTTGATTACATCTGGCACAAACATCCACTTGGGCTCAAAGATGAACTGATTAGAATTTGGTGGTCAAAGGTCACCGTGACCTCACAAAACACGTCATTCATACGCTTATTATGACAAAGTTTAACAGATATGTCTAGTAGGATAAACTGATGAAGTGGTGACATTTTATATCCAAAAGGTCAAAGGTCAACTTCACTGTGACATCATAATGTTCTGCAAACACTTTTCTGGCCATTATTCAACACCATAACTCAGGAACAGAAGAGGAGATTGTGACGATGTTTCACATTTGGTCAGATACTGAATTGGTGACACTAGTCTTGGGTGCCCATCTTGAAACTGTGGTGATTGTAAAGATCTTCTGTGCTGCCAGGTTGAACATGTGTGTGAAGCATCCACGGTTTAGAATTTGTAGCTTCTTTGCAACAACATCCATATTTTAAGCATTGTCTGCTGTCATGGCAACAACTTCAGAATCAGCTGTATTGGCCAAGCATGTGAACACATACAAGAAAAATACACTTTTTATAAAAATTCCTTCAAAGTCTTCACTACAAATATTATATGAGTCTGGACAGACATGGATGTAAACTGCAACTAGTTTTCTTCAGTTTTCTTCTCCACTTGCTGCAGTTCTTGTAAAATTTCATTCTTTTCACTCATTTTTTGTGGTCAGATATAAACATTCTAACAAGCACTTGTTAAGCACCACTTACATAGAAAGATCAAAATTATCTGTTCAAATTCTGGAGGTTTGATGAACTAGTGTTGTAATCGATAATGACGATAATGATTTTTTTACAGATCTTGAGACTCTCACACACAAGTGGAGCAAGATCAAACCCTGTGACCCCATCTGTAGCTTGTGATTTTTTTTTTATATAGACGGGCACTTTGCTTTCTATTCATACAACAGAATACCAGAAAGTACTTTATAACCCCTTTCCTCAATATAGCCTTGCTAGAATTATTCATAAAAAACTCAAAAGGCCTTCATGAATCGAATAGGCTTACACAATCAACAGCAGAAGAGAGCATCACCAAGCCAGACAACACATACTGTAGATGTGGCAATGTAAACACCAGAGCTGGTGCAGCTCTCAAACACACAGCAACTGCTTTTTTTTCACACTGCAGTGCACACATGCAACACTACGTTGCTACGCAACACAGCAGTTATTGACATTCTCTACTAAAGAATGGGTTGCAACCCGTCAGTGACTAGTGACTGTAGAACAAGTGTATTGTTGTACTCACCTATTTGAACCACATGCTGTGAGTTTTGAACTCTTAAAAGGCCTGTACAATATGCCCTTGGTCCAACTTCTTTGCTCGGTCATTCTCAGAGCATAATATGGCTTAATCCACTCCTCCAACCATGAGCATTTAATCCAGACCCAGCATGCACCTGTAGGCTATACAGTTATGTTGTTGGTATGTCCACTGGGTGGTGCGTTGCATCAGTGATTAATTTAATTGAGATAGATAACTTGTTTTTTTTTAAGCATAGCCACAGTATAATAACACTAACCTGAACAACCAAGACATAATAAAATAACCTATAATATATAGTTTTTCTTCATTTCTAACAGTATTGTACATTTGTTGTACTGCTCACAAGCTTCTAATGAGGTCAAGTCTACAGTTTGCTAAAGAATTTTCATAGTTGCCATTGTTGTCGCACATACAGTTGTACATTTGGTTAAAAGCTATTTATGTGACTTATTTAATTATTATTTATGTGACATGATTAAGCTCTGAAGAAAACACAGAGGTGCCGAAACTTGAGATAATGGAATTAAGTCTGCGTTGTGTGTCCATCATTCTAAAGTCATCAAGTTAGTGGACTTGTCACTGTCCTCCTTGTTTATCGGTTTATCGGTTTCTGCCAGGAATAATACATAGAAATTAAGCCCATATTAAAATCTGATTTTAAAGTTTGATTTTTTACAGTACAAATTGTTGGAAAACTTACACAATTGTGATGCGGAAACTTGAAGCCTCCAGCACACTGAGATTAGACTTCTCAGTGTATGTATGCTGAGACTTCTTGGGTCCAACAGTTAAACATTCGAGACATATTGAAACATATTTGCATATTTATAGACTCTGGATTTTTCACTTGAACTTTTTGTTGAAAAACCAAATCAGAGAGAAAATACTATTTGAAACAGAATATTTTTTTATGTCATAAAAATGTCTGGAGGGGATCTTTAGTCTTTATTTCAACTGATGTGCTTAATGTACTTTAAACATGAGGGAGGAATAGCAAACAGTATGTAATGCGATCAAAGCTCTTGAAAAACATTCCAACAGGAGGGAAATGCAGGAAATCTCTAATCACACTGAAAGTGCCCTTTTAAAGTCATTCACTGACATCTGCACATGATAATGTGTTGTTAGATCATTCTTCTTTCATGTCATTCCTGCCTTGATGGTTCTGATATTGGAGGTTATGATGTTAACTACTTGTCAGGGTCACGCTGGTGTCAGGGATCTTTCCCCACGGCTCGGTCATTTTGTTTGTATCATTATCATCTGCTTGTATCTGATAAGGAACGCTTACCTCCCTTGAAAATCCACAATAATGCTCATGTTTTCTGAAAGCTGCCAGGTTTGAGGTTTCGCTCGTCTGTGCTGTGATACAGTAACAAAGGCAGAACTTATTTTTTAGATTCTGTTTTAAGGCACCCTGGAGTTACGTTTTATGTGAAGTATAGCACCTCAGAGTTTATTAAGGAATTTTACTCAAACGTCCTTACTTGTGAGGTGCTTAAGATTTTTTATATCTCTATACTGGAAGCCTATGGCAGCGATGACTCATCACAAAATGGTTGCCAAAGATTCCCGAGCCTGGCCTTGCTTGCCTGCCAACTTTTTTTTATACGTTTATAGTGCAGTACACATCCAGGCACCTGTCCAGGGCTGGAATAAGGTTGATCCAAAGGAGACTCTGTGTGTCCCTTCAGCTTTAGAGGAATTTCTGATGGCTCTGCAAAAAGGTTATTTCCCCTCAAGCAGCCATAACACACTATATTTGCCTTTTTCACCTGAAGTCTCCTTAGAATCACTGGCATATTAGCAAAATGCCTACATTAGCTGCAAGCATTGGGCAGGCTATTATAGCTGACAATAGCCTAGCAACCTCTCCAAGTAAACAAAGTCAAAACCCTCGCAGTGTAAGGGTACAAGTAATTTCCACGAGACAAGCCAGCACCGTGCATGTACGTTTATGTCATACGACTCTCATACGACTCTCACTCATATGATTCTGATTGGTTTAATCTAATTTGCATAACGCAAGGCAGCAAAGCCTGCAAGGTTTTTTGAGGGTCAGAAAGATGGAAATGAATGGAGGGTAATATGAGAGGAAGCCAAAATTGCAAGAGTCATAAGATCATATGTGAAAACATGTGTTATTGCAAAAAAAATATTAAAAAATGTTTAAAATATATATATATATATTTATACATCATCTATATTTGAATTTTTAGCGAAAAGGTTTTATTGAACCTATTTCATATCTGCTTTTCACAAAGAGCCACATTATTTTTGGCCACAGCACCAATCTAGGGATGGTGATGTCAGCCACATGGTCCATTATACTGCTGATGGGTCCAACACTTTGGTCAAGTTGGACCCAAGTCAAGTTGTCAATCTGTCCAACATTTCAGTTCACGACAGGCTTCCTCTAAAATTAATGACCAGTTTCTCATCCTGTCAACCAGACTTTTAAGCTAAAAAACTAACTTGCTAGTTAACATCCTATAATGCTAACAAACTAAGTATTACATGTGGAAACGTAGCAGTTATAATGTCAGCATACTTACATATAAACATATACAGTACATTTAAATATTGTCTAAGCTATATTTGTAGGCAAAGCTCTTTACCACATCTGACCTGTGCACCTTGCAGTGAGTTTTGGACTTTATACTGGAAGCAAGCAATTCCTGGAGGAAAAAAAATATGAGGGAGGACATATAGAGGGACATATATTGCCCTTGCTTGAGTCTGACAGTTTAGACTGATATTTGATCCAAGTCTGCCAGTGTAGAGCTGAGCCTGACTAGCTGAGCCTTGTCCTGCAATGGCCTCTGTAGAGAGGAAAACCTGACTTTTTAAAAATTCAAACAAAGTAGTGGGTTTGACAGTTGCAACGTTGTCTCTGCAGCATCTGCCCAACAATTTTGTTATCTGGTGTGTAATGAGCATTACAGCCTCATGGGGCTGCTATCTTGGCTATCGACTTTAACTCTTAATTACAAATGATTTATTTTTCAGAACGTATTTACTTATTTATTTAACTGTTTCTTAAATTATGTATGATTTATAAATGTCTACTTAGCTACACTCATGCATTATCAATGATCTGTGCTAACAGATTTGTTTCATATCAGATAAACAGCTGTACAGTTGTTTGGCTGAAGCTGCTCACCATGTGCAATGTGTTAAGTCTGATTCCTGCAGTCCGAACAACTGCTCATCACTTCCACAGCACATCTTTCATTCTGTGTCTTACTTCTGTTCTCATAACACACATTCCTTTTATAGAAATAATAACCAACTTCTCTCTTTCAGAAATGAAAATATTTCTTTACCGCAGGAGTCAAATCAGTGTTTCACTTGAATGGCCTTGAGAGATAAAGATTAAAATTTCACTCTACATAAAGGAACCTTTACATGCCACAGATTGGAATTTGTATATTAAACCTCCTTGAATCACATAGTGTTATGTTTGTAATTATTTTAGATATGACTTTGTTCCTCTGCAAAACATGAAAGGATAATAGCATGATACAGGATTTTGCTTTGCTGTGGCTCACTGGTTGACTGCCTGTTTATTCATGCATTAAACCGACCATTCCCCATGAATTTGCCATTGGGTTTATGCTCTCCTGTTAACCTTTGACCTGGGGAGCACATCAGCCCTTCCGTCCTCACTTGAACCCAAGGTGGACGATTTCAGCAAGGTCAGTCTTTTTTTCTTGCTATTGATCACTCTATAGATCAGTGCCAGCAACCAATAAAATGTACAGTCAAGGACTGCTAAATCCAATCACTGGAAGCCAGAGGGACTCAATCATTCCCCGCGTCGAAGGACTTTATGATTTGGAACCAATTGACTTGGTTGTGATGCTGTAAAACAAAGTGGATTGTTTAGATATATTCAACATCAGCCCTTGGTGATTAAGATGTGAGATTCAGCAACACAGCAGAACTAGTTTATGATTACTGGATTAGGAACAGAATCTATATTTTAGAAATGAGGGTGTAGGTGCCGTGAAGAATTTCATTATTTTCTCTTGAACAACTGTTTAGTTGGGAGAAACAATTGTAGGGAACAGATTGAAATGTAAAACAAACAAATTAAATCGAACCTTAAAAATTGAATTTATCTCACCAACATAATAAAACACGATACTCGAAAAGAAATACCCTTTAAATCTTCAATGTGTGTGTTTGTATAACAATTAAAACAGCTAAAGGGAAAGGATTTAAGGGCAGAGGTAGGAACAAAGAGGAGAGAAAGACAACAAAGATAAACTTGTGTCAAAAAAACCAAATTGTTGAGTTCAGGAACTTGTTCCCCTGCCAACAGAGAGTTTGCGTTGCCTGGTTACCAGGAAAGTTGTGTGAAAGCAGTGTGAAAAGTTGGGAGAGAGCAACAGTCTTTGTAAATTGCTTCACTGTCTTCGGTGACTAGACAGCGGATCTCTTCTGGTTTGACAGCCTCCCAGTAGTGCTGGACATCACTTGATTATTCACTTTAGGTCTGACACTGTTCTGACTATATCAACTGTTTATACCTATGTTTTTATAGCGGGGATGTTGTCTTACTTTATATATTGGTTTTTCTATATGTTGAATTTGCACGGATATAATAGTGTTTTTATTGCAAATGAAGATTTAATTAATAAGCAATGTTTATTTTCTACTGAGATATATAAACACCGCTTTTGGTGACATAAATCACCTGACATCTAATTATTATTAAATTAATCACATCATATTCTATCACGTTTGTTCACTAATGTGTTTATTTTCTTTTGGTGACATCTTTGCAGTCATTGTTGTGGTGTGTTTGCACCACATCTGTCAGAGATCACTATTCAGTCAAACAGTGTGGGAGTACACTGTGATGTACCGTATGTAGAGTTTTTGTGGATTGAGGCTTCTGTAGGTGTTTCTCCTCTCTGTCTGTTTAGCCACGTTGGCTATTGCTGCTCATGTTTACCCAGCTACTCTGTTTATTCCAAACAAGCGTCTGTTCAAGCTGCTGCTCATGTGAAAATATATCACTTCCAATGCACCTGAGGATTTGCTTTGTAAGACCTACACAAACCAGATGTCTAGACATGCGATAGGTGATATGAACAGTCAAATAGCTGAATCCTTCATGCTTTATCAAAGGGTGAGTGATAAAGCAGATTTTATACATATGAACATGTAGCAGATTGTAATTAATGATTGATCAAATTTACATTAGTCATGTGAAGCTGTCGATGATTTGTGATTGTCTTAACGCATTGGTAGTCATTTCTTAAAATTGTTCCTTATGCACATCCATCACTGTCTGGTTTGGATCAGCCACCAGTCAGAACAGGAACAGACTAAAACAGACAGCCATTGGTGCCAACCTGCCCACCATCCAGGACCTGCACACATTCAGAGGCAGGAAATGGGCAGGGACCCTTCACGCTACAGAACACCGTACGCCAAACCTACCAGACACAAGAACAATTCCTTTCCTCTCGTCCTCACCCTGATGAACAGTAAACTCTGTGCAATAGCCCTGTAACACTATAATCCCACTGTACTTCCAAATTATACATATTTATTTTAATTTAAAATACAAAATGTGTAATAACATGTATACATGTCATTGATTACTGTATATTTGAGCAGTCTGTGTACATACTGTACATAACCACCTACTGTTTGTATATAAACTAACATCGCTTTTTTTTACCCATTCAGTATTTATTTCAGCACTGCTTGTACTCTTCACACCTTTGCAAAGCTAATTCTGATTATTAATCATGATTCTTTAACAAATAATGTGTAGTAGATATATAAGCATGTTGTGGGCTTCTATAAAAAAAATGCATCTTGATTTTTACAGCGCTTCATAAATCTTTAATGGCTTGTATGTGGCTTGTGAAATATAAAAGAAATGAATGTGAATGTTGCAATGAAATGACTACATTGCTTAGCATTTACCACACTTTCATGGTGGCAACATGTTACGCTATATTCTCAGCTATATGATGAAAAAACTAAAGATACTTTTTTGACTGTTTGTTTTTCAGTTTTTTTGTAAACTATGAGCTCTCAGCACTTTGTATCAAAGTCTTTTTATTTTGCTTGCAGTAGCCCCCTTACAGAGTACATTTTTAGAATGATTGATTTCATGTTTTCAAGGACTTATCAGAAGAAAATGGAATAGATTTCACCTTGTAAACTTTGTAATGCTGATCCTGGGATGATTTCATTCAATTCATATTGGCAACACAGTTGTTTAAAATACATTATTCTGAAATATTTTTCTTGGTAGATACTTCACTAGATTCTATCCTTCAGTAGAGAAAGACAAATGGTCCAACAGTATTCGTCTGTTATTATTTCACAAGAGTGCCAAGATTACATTTTTTTTATCATCAAGTTATCAGATACAAATAAAAGAAACTGTTTGCCGGCTATAAATGGATTCCAGGGAAAGTGTTTAGTTGACATTGACTTTAAAGAACAATCAGAAAGCGCGCTTAAAAAGGTTTTGTGACTGAAAGTATCTTAAAAAACAGAGTCACACAGACACACGGGAAAGTTCGAGGTACCCCTTTAACCCCTGTTAAGGGAATCACAGAAACATGAAAAAAGTCAAGATCACTACATTTTACTCTTCCATGTAGACCTATATTCCAGTATCAAAATTGTCAATAAATGTTGGTTCACCCTTATGACTCGCAGTCATAAGGGTGATTATAAATGCCCTTATTATTATTATGGGTTATTATAAATATTTATTTTGTACAAATACTTTTAAAATTATTTGTTTTCAGGAATAAAAAAAACATGTCAAATAACAGTGCAGGTTGGGACTTGTAGCGTAGCGAGGTTACATCGCTGTCTCCATCTCTCTCCTCTAATCTGCTCTGCTGTCTGTGTCTGTGAAATTTTGCTGCCTCAACAAATACGAATACAAATACAAATACTGGGCTCTCTGCACATCCCTGCTCAGAAGAATATTCTATTACGTGAATTCAATTAGGACATAAAAACACCACTTCATTTATTTCAAGTGAGAACAATTAATTCATAATCTCATCGTTTTTGTTCCCTAACTGGATAAATAAATTATAAATTCTATACATTTTAAGTGTAGTTTATTTTTGGTTGATCTACACTATTATTGGTGTGAGAGATAAGTAAATAGAAGGTGTTCAGGGATAAGTTGGTACAAAGAAGCTCATAGCCTCTGAGGTGAGGATGTATGGCTAAAGATTGGACTGGTCCACCCAGAGTATAGGGTCTTCTCACACAGTCATTGTTTGCATGGATAGGATCAATTGCAATCTTCTTTACCCTTTGCCTACTTGCGCCACTTTGACATTGTCTGAATCCTCAAGAGAAGACAACACTGGCAGAGAGTATAAGCCTCTCAGTATCACAGATGGAGTGTTGCCTTTAGAGTGGGAGGAAGCAGAGAACAAGCAGACAGTGAGGAAGTGATGCAGTGTTACAGGAAATAAATGAGTTGGTGTGATAAAGGTAGGGGTGCTGGAGGAACTGGACCAAACACAAACAACATATTACACAAATCTCAGTATACTCATTGCAGTCATGATGTATAAAGTGTTATTATCTTTTGTAAAAGCTAGCATTAAAGATTTAATTCCACAAAGTGTTTCCCTCTTAACAGTGAAAATTTAACTAAATACATGTTTGTCGGTGAGCATTAGTGACTTCTAAACAATGTTATTTTTTTCCAATTACTTGCAACTTTTAAACACAAATGGATCATAGCGTCAGTTCAGCAGATTGGCATCAGCAGTTTATTCATGCTTTACAATCACTGGCTCATTCTCAGCTGTGGGGCTGACTAGAAACGTCTAATCATATCCATGCAGGAGTCCACTACATCAACCTCCTTCTTATGTGCAACATTTTTGGTATTTTTGATCCTGATAATTATTTGAGACCTCCCTTAAAGAGCTGAACCGTTTCCACCAAATCTAACTGTACAACATTTTTTTAATGGTAAATTCCTTAGAGTCCGACCCCCTCAGATTTATCTGGTGACCCTTTGCAGAGGCATGACCCCCAGGTTGGGAACCACTGGACTAAACTAGCTAACTGAATATGAAGTAGTTCAAACTAGCTCCACCTCAAGCAGCTACAACAGTAACATGCTGCTTACACACTGATGCTTCAGTATTAATTCTTCCACCACTGCTGTTTAATGTGCTGCAGCAGAGCAGCTAATTAGCTATCTAGCTTGCTAACTGACGTTAGTGGTTCCCCGCTGAATGTTTGTTTGGTGGCTTGTTCAACAAGGACAAGACATGTGTTCATGTTTGTAAGTTAGATAATAAGGATACTTTAGCAGGAAAGCTAATGTGGGTTTGTTCAGAGTCTGTGAAACTTGTGTTGTGTAGCAGGATGCTATCAGGCTCAGTGTGACCGTCTGCTCTAGCTATGATTGAACGCCACATTATTGCTTTATTCAAGATTTGATTTGCTGTATTGAAATAAAGACTCCAGCTAGTGGATGATGGAACGGTATTTAATCAAAATAATGCAAAACTGAGGGGTACAATCATGAAATCAAAAAATTTAAGATATAAATTCCTTATGGTTTCTCTTTTTTTTCAAAGGAGAACACAGCACAAGTGATTTACAGAGCAGATATGTATGATGTAGTAGACAAAAAAGGCAGCTTAATTTCTGTTGGATTTTAACATAAGTGTCTCTGACTAAGCTGCAATTTCGTGCAAAACATGACAAAAACACCTTCAAATTCAAAACTGCTAGGGGGTGGATCCAATAACATAAAACACCTGTATAATATTATGTAATCCAATACAATAGCCCTGCAATAAAAACTGCCTTTGCAACAGTGATCAATTTGTGACAGTGAAGTGCTGAAAAACTGAGCCTTAGGCTTCACAAAGGTGGTATTTATTGCAAGGTTATTGTGTTGGGCTGTTGTACAGGTGTTCATGTCATTGTCCACCCCCTGCATCCTCTGCATATGCACATGGAAACATCCTAATTACACAAGTATGTTGCCAGGTGGAAGAGCCGTAGGATGCATGACAGCACAACAGGCAGGACTTTTACACTTTTACAAACTTTTACAGGAAATAGATTTTCATGTTATTAGTGTCAAACAGCAGCTCAGGGCAATTTTTCATTAACGAATAATAAGACTGTTTTGTTTCCTCACAGGGAAACACTGACTGCTCCATGCATGTACTGCCTCATTGTTCCTTGGTGTCATTTATACTGAGGTGGCATTCATGAGTCAAATTAATATTGCCACTTAGTGTTCATCACTTATAATGCGTAATATATTCAACCAATTATATTCATAATAGTCTGCGCTGATTTCCAATTTACCCAGATGTCAATTCTTCTCCAGGTTTTATAACTTTTGAGAGGGAAGCTATCAGTTGATCAGATAACATGAAAATTAAACTCGAAATTGATGTAAATCTGTAAACACCTGTAAACCTGTGTTTAGAAACTCACATAAAACACTGCATACTCTACTGTTACATTTGATCATATTCTCTCAGAACTTCAGTATAATACGTATAACCAATTCATGTATTTTGTAAACATGCTGCATTATCTCACAGTGATCACATTAGGTGTGTCTCTACAGTGTCTTATCAGAAAGAGATTCAAACATCCGTCCTCCTCCAATGGAGAAAAAAAAGAGTCGCTCCACAGCTGATGCTTATCACCATAGGAAAATGCAGTGTTTTTGCCATAGGCTGTACTCTGAAGATAACATGATCACTTACAATAATTTCCCATGTTCTTATTTCCCCCTTCAAATAATATTCATGTATGATAAACTGTAACAAAGAAGAGCCTAAAAATTAGGGAGTGATTTAGCGGGAAGGCATGATTGCATTTATTAAAATGGCACTGTGGTGTATTATAACTACTGGTATAACATTATTTTATAGTCATATACATTAGATATATGCATCTCTATGTTTTGATTGTGTTTAGATGCATACAATTAGATTTTGGTTCTAATAAGTAAAATAACACCAGCATTTTTAAACAAATTAAACTGTGTCATTTATATAACTGAGTAATGTGGTAGAAAAACACCTTCTATAATATCTGTGCATAGCAAATGTGATATATAAGGGAGAATCCTCGTAGTGGCAAATTAACTATGGTTAAGGTTGGGAAACTTAAACAGTTGTCCAATTTTGGCAGCAATTAAGTGTTTACTGTTAATGAAAAGGCAAATGTTAATTGCAGGGCTTTGATGGGGACACAAACACCAGTCTCCTGCATGAAACCACCCTGACCTCCGTGCCCTTGCTTAACTCTTCGATATATAGAAAGGGCACACTACTTCCTGCATTGGCACACAACGGCGGCATTGGACATAAATCCTCAGGTGCAGATTTGTCCAATATGGATGTAATTTCTAGAAATACTGGCCTGCTTGTGCTTCAAGTTGGTGCTGGCGTTTACTTTTTCACAATCGTTTGCTAACCTCAAACATAACCATAAAAAATGTATCATACCAACGTTTCCTGGAGTGCATAACAAATGAAAATGACACTGAACATTTTACAGATACAGCACATTCAGTATGAGCACTGAAGATAAGTGTAATATAAACATTCCTCATTATGTCGATAAAAAATTTATCAGCCCCACATTTTCTACTAAAATTGTCTGCTAAAATAATTCAGTTGTATATGAACATAAGGTTGCCGTCTCAACATTTTCTTTAAACCATTAAGGCGATCTTTCCCTAAATTTAACCATTTTAGTTGCCTAAACTCAGTCAGACCTTAACAATAATGGTGACATTATTGTTGGAAGTCATGGAGAAGGTACTGACAAGCTACTTATTTTGTCATTTAGGGATGAGCACTTGTCCAATATCTGCTTCACATTGTGCTAGAATACACATTAATACTTTCTGAGTGTGGAATCATGTGAGAAAAATACATTTCCAACCACATTTCATGGAAGTCCAATGCTTGTATGAATACACTGCTGAGGAGATTTTTCAAAAGATTTGAGAATAAGCTTCTGCCACAAGTCAAGCAGTCTCCCTGGGAGAGGAGGTGCTGGGAGAGGTGGTGTCAAGCCCACAGAGATTTTTAAAAGTATATGCTGCAACAAATATGTTTTTTTCTTGAATTCCTGGCTGACTCCAAAGTACATACATCACAGAGGGTGTTTGTATGTGAGGGTGCTGCTTGATTCTCCTCTCAGACCTCTCTGTATCATGGCACTCTGTTTGTTGGACAGTTTCATGTTTCAGAGAAGTTTAAGAGGAGAACCAAGAAGCAGAAAATACACAAAAGATGCTCTATTCTGGTGCCGACGCTGAAAACATTGTTGGCCACATTTGCTGCTTTTAATATCTGTCTGACAGGCTGCCAACTGACTGATATATCTCTGACCACAGGATCAGTAGCCTGAGCTAATGGATGAGCACAAATTTCCTCTATTTAAACAGCAGCAAAACTGAAGCTCTCCTTATCGGCGCTCAACACCCCATACCTCATCTCACCTTTGATGGCCAGGACATCCCCCTTTTGATGACCATATAACACATCTATACAAAACCTCTGTCTACCATCTCAGAAACACCTCTAAACTCTGCCCCTCTCTAACTCTGCCAGACGCACAGAAACTTGTCCATGCCTTTATCTCCTCAACACTGAACTACTGCAATGCGCTCTTCACAGAGATCCCTGGCAGGAGCATCCAGAAAGGTCCAGTACATTCAGAACAGCACTGCCAGGATCCTCCTCTGCTGCACCACGCTTGTGGAACAGCCTTCCTAACCATCTGAGGGCAGCACAGACCCTAGTCTCTTTTTAAAAAGGCCTTAAAACCTTTCTATTCAGGAAGGCGTTGTAATCTTAACTCTTATTACTATTTTCTTTATGTTGTGTGTTCTATGTTATTAATACTGTAGCACTTTGGGTTCCACTATGAATGAAAAGTGCGGTACAAATTAAATGTATTATTACTATTATTATTATTATTATACCTCAATATCACCACTATAATCTTCATATCTTGCTGGACAGATGCAGGGAAAAGAAGAAAATTATCAATATTTCATTAAGTGTGCACTAGCAGTTTAAAAATATCTGGCATCTGCTTAGTGAGGTTAGAGAATGTGCTCCAGCCTTTTGAGGAAAAAAGCAAAAAAATAAATGAGTAAAAACTGGGGTTCCCGTTTTGCACTTTTTAAGGACCCAATTGAAGTTGTGCTGTGGAAAAAGAAGCCTCTGGAAAAACACATCTAAGCATACCCACAACCCATGATTATCCTTTGAAAGAATCGTTTTACTGTATAGGTCCATTTGTAGAGAAGCAGTGTTATGACCAGCAGAAAATGAATAGACTCAATAGATACACTCAAATTTCCCTTCAGTTGACAGAGACAATGTATTTGTTGGCTCTAAATGGTGCTCTGGACCATTAGGAGAGGTTTCATTTATACTGCCTGGGGGTTTGCACAAGACCCAGATACGCTTAATGATATACCCACACTCCACTCATGCTGTGAGTTTTAAAGCCGTCTCCGACGAGAAAATTGGGGTTTTGGTTGTTACTCATGTCCTCCTTCACTCACATCTTCCTGGCCAAAGCAGCAGACAGAGAGCTCCCAAACACCGCAGCCATGAAATGGAGCGTGACTTTTGACAGGGCAAGAGGGGGTGAGAGTAGACCTCAGGGTGGGAGGGAGGGTGGAAGTGAGGCAGGATTTAATCCTCTGAAATTGGGTTAATGTACTATGAAGTGTCCCCTGTACAACTCATGTGCACTGAGATGCCAAATTTGCACAGGATCCATTTAGAAATGTTGTTTTGGATGTGGGCAGTGGCAAACAATTGAGACAGGAAGGAGAAAAAGGAGAAGAAACCCCCCTCTGTGAACCTCTGCGTCACACCGAGACTGTCACTGCTGTGAGTCTGATTTTGGTTCAGAAAGAAAAAAAAAGATATGGCAGCAGTTTATGACTTTGACCTGAATGCAAATGGGTTTTCTAAAGGACTTCTGTTGAAAATGTTTTCTGTTGGCTCCATGTTTACATTCATTTTGTTCATTTTTTCTGTGCTTTCACAGTGGAAGTGAAAGGAAAGGTGTGCTTGAATAGGGAAATAGATGCCTTTCCAGTAGCTGTTCACATATACTGACCTGATTTTTTTCTGTAACCTGACATCATGGTCCCTACACATTTTCCATTTCCAAATTTCATACTTTTCCAGACTCTTAGTAGATTTTTCAGACCATAGATGCAGTTTAAGTCCACTGTACATGCATGGTGGACTCCATAATAAAATGCATTTATACACAGGTCTTTCTTTGACACATAAGGCCTCAGTCGTTACTCTCTGACCCTTAATCACATTAAATATTTTTGTTAAATGTCCATGAATTGGCCCATTCACTAAGCTTTGCCCCCCTTAGTTACTGTTGCCATGCCTGTCAAGCTTTTCTTTTTCACACAGCCAACCCAGTCTCACATCAAAATGTGTAATAGCTATGTTGGTCCACAGTGCAAAAAATATTAGTTTCACAATAATGGCTCTAAAATTGTTAGATGCCTACGTTTTTTTGGGTTTTTTTTTTGGCCTATTCATTTCTATTAGCCAACGTCCACGTCACATGACTGTCAAGTTTCCGCCTGCCCAAACAAACAAAATGACATTACTTTTATTCTCAGAGGAAAATCTAATATTTTAAGATGGTTTCGGCATTAAAATGCCGAAGTATTTTCCTCACTTTCAGCATGTTAAGGTTTTGTTTTAATGATATCTTTAACATTTCTCCACACAAAAACACAAAAGTGTTCTTCATAACGCAACAATACAACAGGTTAATGCTATGACCAGAAATAGTGCTGTTCCTGGCAGCAGATCAGTCCCCCCTGCAGTTATCGTAGACTTTTTAAAGTATGTTATCATAGAAACCGCTCTGACGTCAGTTCTAATTGCAGGAAATTTATTTATTAATCTACTGCAATTGTAAACATTTTGGTAAACATTCAGGAGGCAGTTTAATGCATGCTGCTTAACCACAGTTTGACACTGAACACCAACCCAAAACCCCATTTCTAGAATACTAGGTAAAATATCTGAAACCGGAAGAACTACAACTGTGGTGCCGATTTGTATCAAGATGCATGGCGCGGCTCTAGGGAATTGTAGTTTTATGTTTTTCTTAGAATTGGAAGTTGTAAATACTGAATTGAGAGTACACTGAAGAGTTTAAGGGGATGGTAAATACATTTGTGTAATCAGATTTTTAATATCTAACTGTTAAATGGGTAAAAATTCATTTTAACCATATTTTAACCCATAAAATATGGGTTGTTGTTGACTATACTTATATGTTAGTCAAGAGCTAACAGTTGGTCCCATGTCTGTAGCCCCTTTTGTTGTTATCAAAATAGGAGCCATGTAAATCTTCACACTGACATATGTTACTCTTCAGGTCGAGACCAATCCAGCAATGTATTTGGTTTAGCTCTACAACAAGGTTTTAATTTTCTCATTTCATGGACACAAGCAATCACAGGCATAGTTTCAAAGAGCACTTTGAAGGGCCAGTATATAAAATGAAGCTTTTTGTTTGTTTGTTTGTTTGGTATTACTACAGGCTTGGAGGAAGGCCTGATGGGTTAGGGCTGAAAAGACCAACCCGTTCTCATTCATGCACAGGCTACTATTTACATAACCCTGGATTTTTGGGATTTTATGTCAGCATGACACAGTCCATTCAATCAAAATCTGTTTTATTAGCCAATGCAAGCATACAAAGAATGTGTCTTGGTGTTTGCTCCCAAAAACACAGAAAAATAAAAACAGACAAAAGTAACAGTAATAATAATAATAATAATGAAATAAACAAAGTAATATTACAATTAAATTGAAATTTTAAAATCTATTTACAGTACAGAATAGTAATAGTTTTGAAATGGGATATAACTGAAATATTGACTGTACAAATGAAATATGGACTGTGCTATGGACAAAGAAATAAAGTCTTTCATATATTTCATCAAACTGGTCTAAAGTCCAGTTTGATGAAATATATGAAAGTGACAAGTGCAGGGATTAAATGAGGGATGTGAAATGTGAAGTCCAGTTTGATAACCCCGTCTTCATCCCATTTATATGGCCATGGTACAAGATTTGATGCACACACACACAGATTGGTGTGCTTTATTGGATGACGGTTCAATATTAATTGAGGAAGACTCTATGTTTTAAGAAAGATGATTTCATTTTAAATATCCTCAGCCACATATTCTTGGAAATATAAAATTAAATGAGCAACTTCACATTTTACAATCACAGGCTATACAATGCCTTTTCTTAATAGATAGTGGCGTTTGGATTCGGCTGTGGCCGACTGATGGCAATTTGAAACGAAATGAATCCCACTGACGGCAGACAACCCAGAACAGTAGCCGAACGCGCCAAGTTACCCACAACACAATGCTCTTATGTAGCCTAATACTATCCAAACCTGACCAAAAAAAAACATTATTTATCAGAATCGAAGGAGAAATAATTAAAACTGATGGCCTTAACATTAACATTCATATTGTTGAGTTATCAATAACACCTTCTGATATCATTAAAAGAATACCTTAACATGGTGACAGTGAGGAAAATGTTTCCTCTGGTCAGCCAATCACAAAGCTTCAAATTGTGGATTTCAAATGCAATCATCCCTGCAGGCGCTCTAAAATCTACGCTTTTTATTGAAAGAACATCATGAAACAGTTACATAAAAGAACACAAACAACATAACAGCTCAGATAACTATACAACGCAAAGATAATGATTCAAACAACATGCAACTATGTGATTTCAGTGATAGCAGCGTCCATAGCAACCACCATAGCAACGATAGAAAGCCTGCAAAAATAATCATAATAACTGACAAACTACACATCACATACATTCACTGGATGAAGACTGTGAAAATAAAATGCACATTTCTCACTATCAAAATGCATTTTAATGCCGAAACTATTTTAAAATATTGCTTTTTCCACTGAGGAAATGAATAGGCCAAAAGAAACTTGTGTACTTCTACATAAGTAACATTTCCAATGCAATTTAGTATTTTTACTGCTGTCAGTCAGCATCCTCACCAGTTGATGACTCATGTAGAAGACATGAGAAAAAATAATCAGTGTATCAGCGTTTCTGTTCCTGTTTCCTCTAGGTAAAGTGTTTTTTGCAGTTATGTTAACAAAAGGTCAAGTGTGTAAGATTGCATTACCCTTTTAATAATTTATCATGCAGCCAACACTTTACTGGGCAATTTGTATCCTTTAATGTTTCTTCAAGAAACTTCTCTGTATAATTTTAGTGAAATTAGGGGAAATTAGGATGTACATAATTGCTCTCACAGAGCACAAGGCAGCAGATAACGAAGGTACATATCCTAACTCATCTTTTTAAAATTGAGTGTAGATTTGTACAAGTATGTTATGTATAGGCTGTTTTATGAGAGAATAAAACCGGTTTAGCGTTAACAGAGACATGGCATCTGAGTTAAAGAAGTCATCTTTTGGCTCCCTGCTTCTTTTCTTAGATTAGAAATGTTTTTGTTGGGGTTTATACTGAGTAGCACAAAATTCAAACTTTTAAAATACTTATTCAGTCTATTTTTCTGTTATTACTGTGTAATTTTCTCTGATTGATGGTTAGAAGTGTATCATTGAGTGGTGATTGGAGGGTTGACAATTGTAGGCTGAGCTGACCACACTGGTCAGACGGCTGAAGGGAAACAAAATCGAATATTCTCAACAAGCCGAGTCTGACTAGAGACGTTTGCCTGAGAGATTTAGAATATATTGGAGAATGGGTGTTTTTCTTGTTTACATGTATATGTCTGTACATACATTGTATATATTACAGATTCCCTACAATGCTGATAAGAGTAAGCACTGCTCCTGCATACTAGATTTGCCATAATCTCTGTGTTGGGTGATTATGTGAGTGTTTGAATGTTGACAGAGGACACAAGCAAAATGACTCATCTTTCCATGACTTCATTAAGTGTCAGTATAATGAGGCATCTCCTAGATAAAGTGTTTCCACGATAAATCTATTTGCTAAATGTGAAATTCATTCAGGGAGATGCCTCAGTGTGAATTATTGCAGATAACGCTAATATTGTAAATAAGATAAGCTTAATATGATGCGGCGTACATTTTTGAAGCAGTGCTACGTCCTTGAGAAAAAAACTTTCAGTTTGGATCAATATGCAGAGTAATGTGGGTTCACACTGATTGTGGTAGCCACAAAACAATATCATCATTGTTTTATCATTTTAAAAGAAGTTTATATTGCATACAGCCCTGAAACAGATGGTCTTCATTTTGTGCTACATATAAATTTGATTTGTAGCTATGTGTATATATCTGGGCATAAAAATGGTTTTAGTTTTATAACACAGTTCTGAAAGGTGTACGCCTCCACACATTTGTGTTGCAAATGGAAAGGCAGCATCATTGTTCAGTGCTGTGCTGCAGAACAATACATTGGAAAGTCATTTGTCCAATACACAATATCCAATTACAATGAAATGCTATATAACCCAATTTTTCCTTGTTTTCACCTTTTCTCTAATTCAGTGGTTTAAAAATATTTAGACCTGTTACTTAAGTAAAGTTATTAATGCTACACTGTGAAGTGTTAAAGTGCTGCATTCAGAATTAATTAATTGGGGAAAAGTACAAAGGTATTGTCAGCAAAATGCAATTGACTTAATTTGTTAATCATACTGTTATGTGTGTAAAATCTGAATCTACAAAGAAACCAGAAACATTATATAGATGTATAATAACTAGAATGACTGAGGGCTGCATAGAAGGGATTTCAACCCTCCTAGTAGAAGAGGAGTTACATGTTAATACCTTAATTACAATAATACAAAAGTATGTAATAATAAAAAACACTCTGAATGGAACAATCTGCCTAATGAGTCCTTTACCTTTTGATAAGCTAAATACATTTTGTTGAGAATACTTTTATATCCACTTCTTTTTACACTTTTACTTACAAAAGTTCAAAAATGAAGATCAAAAAACACGCTAGGACACTTCGTAAGAAATTGCAGATTATATATGACTTAGAGTAGCAATATAATTTCATATGTTCTATATTTAAACATCATAATAAATCTATAGTTATACTACCATGCCTAATTGAAAGGTCCATTCTCGCTGTGGATGATGAGTTGTGAGTTATGATGAGTGGCAGGTTGTAACATGCGTGACTATGGAACACTTTTGAGATGTCACACACACTGCAAACTAGCCAGGTTTGTTGAATATTTATCATTGAGAAAGAAAAAAAGCATATTTGCATTTGAAACATTCGTACATCTGGCACTGTATAAACACAAACATCAGATCTAATGTTGATCAGTGTATATCATGGTGGGCCCGGCGCCACGAGGGGGCTTCAAACAGTAGCCTTATGTATGCTTTCTATTGGGCTATTGCATGGTTAGATAAATACATTTTATGAAAAAAAATTGCCCCCTCGCAAATTTTTCTAACAGCTCCCTCTGTCACTCATCATGGCGTTATTGTGGCTTCAGAATATTGTGCTGATTGAAACAGTATATTTACCAAATCTAGTGACTCTGACTAAAGCCTTTTTTTAAATGACAACCTGGAATCTTTCCATGAAAAGATAAGCAGAGGATACATTTAAATGTCATGTCTTACAGGGAAAACTAATACAAACAAAACAAAAACAATAAAAATCAACTGCTGTTAGTCAGTGCTCGATTTAATTGCCTATTGTCACAATGTGTGACAATGTTTTCAGTATAGCTACATAAGTGTATGATAATGTTTGTTTTGAACTATCTAAAGGAATCACTGTCTATTTCCTGCTATCAGTGATAAATGTTAGGTTTTGGTGTCAATACCTCAGAAACAAAGAGGGAGAAAATCCCTAAATCCAAGTAGAGATCCCACTTTCACTACCTCAACCTTTTCAGCTGTGTTGCCTGCTAGTTAAATCTTCCGGTCGCTTGGGCAAAATTAAAGAATAAAAAACTGCTATCCATGTACAGGACACAGCTGAGCTACAAAGACTCCAAACAGCATGAAACTGAACCAAACAGCAGCATCATGGTGAGTTCAGCTTAGGTTGCACACCAGAGATCCCAGTCCTAATCCTGATTCAGTTTACTGCCAAGGTGTTCACAGAGCACCACAAATAATTTCTTTGTTTGTACTTTGAACGAATGCTGGCACAGAACACCACAGCATTGATCCCTCTTTGTATTACCTATTTTTCTCAGCTGGAAAAATCTATTGCCTTTGTGATTACTCTCTGAACCTGTACGGTACGAAGAAGCTTGTTCTCTGAGGCCATTGAAAGTCACTGTGGGAAATGCGGGAAATCAGTGACTGAGGCAAAAGTAGACCAAACTGTTTGAGGGGAAAATGGGTTCATAAAAAAACTACAACACTTGTCATAATAACTCCTAGTAACACACTGGACATCACCAAAACTGATGATTGAACTGAACAGTGTTCAGATTATAAAAGGGTGAATTTTTCTTCTTAAAGGGAAATCCAATTATGTTGTTGACCTTGGTGGAAAATAACTGCTTGTGTTCCCACAAACATTAACTCTGAAAGCTCAAACACAAAGCTACAGTAGGAGGCTATTATCAACCCAACTAGTTTGCACGAATGTCTCCGGCTTTAAGCGATACATTTTCACAATTCATATTTAATATTAACGTGAAATTTATTCACCAAATCATTTCAAAATGTCAAGGAAATAAGGAAAAGGAAATCTTGTAAACTGCTATGACTTGGCATAATACTGTTAGCCTTGGAGTTTTGACCAAAGGATGAAAAAAAGAGATAAAACCTTCAATTAAACTGTAGGACGCACACATGAACAGCACTGAGCTTCCAAATTTATTCCCTTCACTAATTTATTTTCTAATTTATTCCCGTTTATCTTCGTCATGAACATAATTGGGGGAATCAGAGTGTTTGACATGCTGTTATGGTTTAAAGCCCCAGGAGGATGTGTAGGATTTGAACATTTCTGACTTTGGAGACCTCGACATATAGTCTTGCTGCTGTTTGTTGCCAGAAAGGCAGCGTACAGTTGTTTTTTTAGAGAGTTTTTGCTTAAAACAGCAGCCTGCTGTGGCTGAAACAACAATGCTATGAGAGTAATGGGAGTGAACCAAAACAGTGAGCTGAAAGAAGTTATAAAAAGTATTTGGTAATTCTCAGTGGGTACAAGCAATGCCTTTCACATTACACATACTTATTTGAGCTATTGTTATTTCAAAAATATTGATTATAGCTGCTTGTATGCATGTTACACAGCTGTTGGTTTGATGCAGATGTCTCAGACGAGCCTTCAACAGTTTCTTAATTTTTGTCTCTCTATCTCTGTCCCTGTCCGTCTTTATCTGTCTCGCTCACTCTCATTCTGCTCTCACAACAGCTTCCCCCCGCTGCGTTGATAACAGCCTCCACAAAATACCCCGTAGAAAACACATCGTCCTTGATCCCAGATTGCAGCATCCTCTCTGTTCAAAGGCATTACTTCCTTTCTCGGAGACTTGGTTACCAAACAAGAGAGAGAGATTACAGGGTGCTTTATTGATTCATTGACATAGCTTAGTCAGTCCAACCTTGGATTTGTCTGAACTTAAAGGTGGAGCCTCGCAGCCTACGAAGAAGCTCTGTGGGAAAACTATACCTGTTGCTAAAACGTCCACACGTTTGTATTTCTGTTTCCCAAAGAATAATAAAAATGTTCTACCCATCAGTTGAATAATGGATTTGAAACATGACGGCTGAAACGTTTGCACCACAGCAATATTCAAAGTCAGGGCGATCAGAAGAAGAAGATGAAGTTAATGACAATTCATCATGCATTGCAGCACTCATTTTGTGCTAATCAACTGTGCTTTATGAGGAATATTTGATTAAACAAACAAAGTAAACTGTTGTTTAAAAGTTTACTTTAACCAGAAATTCTTGCACAAAACCACCTACATATCTAAAGGAATTCTGACGATTCACTTTTCAGTTTGTCTGGACTGCTGTGATAATGATTATACAGTGATATACGTTGCTAAACATTTATATTATGAGACGTTATACTATACTGTGCCTGAATGTGAGATGTGACTGTATAGAGTTCGCTAACAGGTCCATTGCAAATGTACTGTAAATTAGCAGCCAGTAAGCTGAGATCACATTTAGATGAGTTGATAATGACTTAACTTTGTTTTCATTCTCACTGTCACAAATGCACAGCTGGACTTGATTGAATCTTTATTTTGTCTTGGCAGTATGCACATGCATTTCCTACAGTAGTTTAATCTTTTTCACAGTTTTCCCATTCTCTCCAGTTTGTCTGCATGCTGTGTTTTCAGTCGTTTGTTGAGGTGGGGCGGATTACAAAGAAACAGTGCAATGTGCCTTACCTGCAGGCTGCACTTCTGAGTTTGGCCTGACAGGGAGAAGCTCCCCGCTACGATCCTCACTTGGTCAACAATGCGGCTAGTGTCTATATATGACATCTCTTTTTCCTCAACTTTCTCCCACCTACATGTTCTTTTTAAATGTGCAGTACGACACTTTTTTTTTTTTTTTTGTACCTGTATTTATGAAGGGAAGGTTGACTGAGCATGTATGCTCTTTCAGCACCACCTGCACTCATATTCACTCAGTTACACCGCCAAGAGCTGCCCTGTGAAATCAGTCTTCAACTGTTACAACAGCTCCGCGAGAAAAATTGGGGATTATATGTCTCTCAAGGGCATTTCATGAATGGTATTACCCACTGTACTTATAGGATCTTTATGGATAGAGTCACTCTTTTCTGCTATTGATAATAACTCCATCTCTTGAGAAAATAACATATTTGTGTTTATTCTCCCTGTTCGGTCAAAGTTTAATGACATGAACAGGAGTTTACTCTCTACAATTACACACAAGTTACATGTGTTGGGTTTTTACAGGTTGTTAATTTTATTAGATTTGACAGTTTGTTGTTGTTGTTGTTGTTACTGTTATTGTTTGACAAAAAAAATGAAATAAATTAATCAGGAAGATAAAGTTGAGCTTGACAGTTTATCACTGACCTTAATGCGGCTTATTTTTTATCAAACTAGAGAAAAAAAGGTTACAAAAAATATAAATTGACACTTAAATGAAAAAATAACATGAACATTTGTGATTTTTCAATACTCAAAATTTAACAGTTTGGTTGGTTATAGTGACTATAGTCAAAAATGAAAATCCTGGTACAGATGTTCTATCATGTTTGCTGTAGTTTTAAAATAAAGGAAGATGCATAATACATAAGAACACATACAAAAATATGCTGTTCAAAGCTGTTGCAGAATGAAGTTGAACATGGTCAAGCCTAAAGTTACCCAACTGATCTGTCCCTTGATGTTTTCTCTGAGATATGTGTCAAATGTAAAGTATCTCACACAGGTAAGAGGCTCTGAGAGGTTTCCTACATCACAACTTGACAAGTTTTAAAGACTCAGCACACAGGAGAAATGGGCAAACAGGAAGGAAATGTGTTGATTTGTTTTTTCTCCTTGAAAAAGAGCACTAGCACGAGAGCTACACTGGGACTCTGGGGTTGTATAAATGAATACAAAATTGGACGGGAGTGAAAAGGACATGAACAGTGATATCGCCACTCCAGCTCATTAGGACTTTTAGCCAGGCTAGCCAGCTAACCCACAGTGCTATAAAACACTGTAACACCTTCTTTATTAACACTCGTATGATACAGTAGGTGTTTTACTGGAAGTGTCTGGCGTCTCTCCAAAGACGGCAGAGTTATTACATGTAACGAACAGGTGGCATGTGAGTCTGACCCCCCACCCCACCCCCACACCCCCCTGTCTGTGAAGGTGTCTTATAGCTTTCAGAGGCAGTATGCATAAAACTTCACAGCAGAGCACGGGTTTAAATTTAGAGGTGACTAAAAAGTGATGATGCATAAACTGTGAATGTTCATAAAATGCTGTATGCACCACCATAGCCTTGTTATTTATTTACAATCACAGTGACACTCAGAGCAGAAGTAGATATCAGCAGGACAGGATACAGTGATAGCACCGCAATTACAATATGTCACTTCTGTTTGACAGTAAATAAATGAATGACTCTATCTTTTCCCCCTTTTTCGATAGGTATCAGTCTTTTTCCTTCGTGTAATAAAAGCTACGCTGTCCAAAATCAGTGCAGTGCTCATCAGCTAACTTTCCTAAGAGAGCAATGTTGAAAATGCAACAATTATCTACTAAAATAATAGTAACGCAGTGTAATAACATGAATGACTAAAAAAAAGGGTTTGTATTAGTCCTCAAATTTGAAAAACATAAGACTATGCCGATGTAACTGTCAGGCGCTGTCAAGCAGAAAATAATGCAAGCACATCCTTTGGGAGGCTGGTAAGCTTCGCTGAAACTTATCCTCACTTGATATAAAATAATGTCTCACAAATTACCACCAACTTCAAGCTGAAACCTGATTAAGAGACATTCCCCAGTTATGAAAGATTAAATGACTAAAATCATGTGAAAATATCAAGAGATCAAAGGAAGAGCTTTAGTTTGATGAAAGCTAAAACTGTCAGTTGTGGATGAGCCAATGGAGAAGGAAGAAAGTGAAACTCTTGCCAAAAACTCCAATGAGAAGATATTTCTCAAAGGGTAAGTATCAGATATTTTTAGAAGTCAGACGCTCTTGGTCTTCACATCATCATCAAAAGCAAAGAAAAGACTGATTGGGAAATTAGATTAAGAAAATAACGTCAATATTAATTGACCCTCATCAACAGCAGTAACCAAACTTTATTTGTAATTTGTATATATGGTGGAGTTAGAAGAAATATTTTTGTAATCATAGGAATAAATTAGTTTAGATTATATAACAACTGATGTAATGGATGGCAGGCTTAATGAAATATAATGTTTTTCAAGTTGATCATATAATCTAAAAGTTGAAGAAAATTGATGTTATTGTAAATATTGTTTGACATGGTGACAAATTTGTTTGCTGCTGACCTAACCTGGTAGTTATCTCCTGGGTCTCTCTCCAAAGAACTTTGTTTATTTCCTGTGATGAACCTAAAATGATGGTTTCTTTCATCTCCTGTCAAGTCTTTGTTGTGGCACACATTGTGCCAGCTTGCTTTGTGTTGTTGCATTGTTACTGTATATCACGCTCCCTGTCAAAACAACAGCATTTTCTATTGCCGGTGTGTTTATGGCGCATGATAATGTGTTTGCTATCTTGTGATTAGAAATGCTGATGGAAAGTACAGTAAGCGGATTACATTTTGCAGTTCATTCACTGTTATCATAACATTTCATTACTAACCTCAACATTTTCTAATCAACTGTAAATCTCTGATTATGTTTTTGCTTCTTTTACTCGACACTCTGATTTAAAATTCAAAGAAATCCAAAAACTTTTTGGCCCGTGATCTCTTATGATGGAGTGAGAGCTGCTTGTGACCTCTCATCACTGTTTATGTCCTTAAAGTGGACGTGGGTTGTGAGCAGTTCAGCCAAAGACTGAACTTCTCATGTTGTTTCATCTGGATTTTTTAAAGCCTGAAGAGGCGAAAGTATTCAATATTATACAGAGAAAACTAAGATGCTAGCAGCTCTGTTGCCTGTACTTAGTAATAGTACAACTGGCTGATTGGAATAGCCTTTGTTTTGCAGGTGTTTGGTCATAAATCAAAGTACTGGGCAAATAGAAATGTTGACCTGATGATGCTGTTAGTTGAAAAGTCAGAGCATCACTAAAGTTAACAGGATTCATCTTGGGCACAAGGGATATCTGTCCCAAAGTTCATGGCAATATAACAGTTGTCGAGACATTTCATTAAAAACGAAAACAGTCAACTGCAAAGAGACGCCCGAGAAAAAGTTGGGGCAACTTCAAAGTCAGGCTTTATCCCCTTGGGGACCATAGAGACAGAGCGCAACGCATCATACTCTGAAAACCAACTGCCATAATATGCAACCAAGGGCTGAAATGCTAACAAAATGCCTGTAGCTCACTAAAAACATTAGATTTCAGCATGTCAAAGGATTATTTTAGCACCCTATGTCCACCAGAGAGGAAAAGGTAGTTTATAGCATATTTTGAAACCCGTTACTTTAAGATGCAATACATGAATGCATGAGCTGACATCATGTCTACAGTGGAGATAGCACAACTGTAATGCAAACTCCACTTAATAACACGCTGGCATGACACTTTTACACACAGCTGATATGGCGAGTACAGTTTGTCAACATAGTCGAGGAGATTACACGCACAGACTTGCAATCATTTCCCATTCAGGCTCTTTTTATCATTTCAGCTGAATGCAGGTTAGCTATTCTGTGATTTAAACGTCTATTACAAACACAGCATATCTTCCAGTTAAGCAGCTGTTCTGTTTTTACTTTCATGTGTGTTCTCTGTGACTAGCAGTGTGTCCAGGTATATGTGTCATTTTTATGGAGGTTTTTGAGCTGCAGGCTGTCTGTGCAGCACAGGTCGGGTCTGTCTCCTTCACCACACAGCACACAGCCCTGTATCCACTTTTGTCTTCTTAAAGGCTCAGTTTTTCGGTTGAGCAGCTTATAAAAACTTAGTTCTGGGTTCTTTAACCTGTTGGTAGTGCATCCCACCACACAGCATCTCTTAGGTATTTTTCCTGTTATTTGCTGGCAGACAGAAGTGACAAGGAGGCACCTCCTCGCAATACAAAGTCAATAGAGAGCGATGAATTGTTTTCCCCTCTGGGCTGGGTGGGACTTAATTGCTCCCTGTCTCTATAAATGTCTGTCTAAAAGTTTGGCAGTCCATTGAATAGTTGTTGAGACATTTCAGTCTGGACCAAAGACTGACTGACGAGTAGACCAACACAGCCATCCCTAGAGGTACGCCGCTAGCATGGCTACAAATAAACATAATTTGTGTAACAGAAATGCAGAAATATCCTTCTTATCCCTCTAATCACCTTGTGACTCCTCAGATAGGTTGCTGGCCTAATGGTCCACGTTAGAAATCTGACCCTTGTTCAAACAGCACTTGATAGCTAACAGTTTTAGTAAACTAAACTGGGTCTGACTAGTTTAAAAAAGGATATTATACATTTTAAATATGAGAGGCACCAAGCTGGTCTGAAACCTGTGTGTGTTGCACCTCTTGGATCCAACAAAACACACTGTATCGGTTTTAAGCAAGTGTTCAGTTTAGATAATGAATTCCTACCCCACAGACAGCTGAAACTATCCATCACAGAAACAAAGTTGTTGCATAAGCCCAGAGGAGATATTAGCCTGTGAGAGCAGGAACATCTGTATCTCCTCTATACATCTTGTATATGGGCTGATGCAACCATTTTGCTAATCTCAGCTCTGATTTTGGAGACTTGCGAGATATTTACAGAGGAGCAGCTCTGTGTTGTTAAGATTTTTGTTGCTTGAACTCCGAGCCACCTCCGCACATTATTAGATGGTGAACTATGCACTCTCCCTTAAGAGGACAACATTAATTGAGACACCGTTCCCACTGAGATATTAATGATGAAATCTCTGCAAGCCTGTGTTTGTTAATCACCAGCCTTTGGCCTTGAGTGGGACCACTCTGTATGTGCCATATAAGGAATAAATAGAGGTATCCGAGGAATAAGAAAAGATCAGCAGAGGAGAGTGTTGCCTTCCTCTGGATAAAAAGCAGGTTTTAATCTGAAATGCCTTTAGCAGCTTCTCAATCTCTTCAGCAAAGTGAAATCCTGTGCCACATACACACACATAAGTGATGACTCAGCTGCTGCCTGTATGAAGCCTCAGCTTGTACCTGCAACTACATTTAGGATCCCATGACAAGTCCTTTGGGTGTTTTACTGAATGAATGGATATCCTTGAATGCACATGCTGCATTCACTGTCCCACAGCCTCCTCCATCCACTCAGCACAGTCAGAGGTTTACGCCTTGGTCCAGCATGACATCTCATCCTTTTTTTTTTTTTTTTTTTTTCTCTTCTCAGCTGTAAAATGGCTTCAGCCTCCATTGTCCAGTCGACTGTGTTTTGCTGTCTATCTGTCAAGGAGACAACTTCCTCCCTGAGACACTGTCATTGGTAATTATGGCCTGCGATAAACTCTGCAGGAACAGCTGGAGCCAGCCTCCAACATACAGCCCCAAGGTCAAGCTCTGAAGGACACGCAATAGAAATGGGCCACTTGAGGAAAACAGCCATAAAAGTAAAGTTGAGTGTTCCTGTGCCAGGATTTTTTTCCCCATTGGGGGTTTAATTTAGCTTCTTTTAAGATATGTCATTGCCTTTATAATATAAACTATGACAAACGTTCCTTTTTATTGTCAAATTTTCCTACTCATCTGTCCCTCAACATCTCTGTTAGCTGTGTTGTAACAGTTTTATGAAGCTTCAGGTGAACAACTGTAATCAGTTTTATGCCAGCGTCTGTGATGGAAGATATTTGGCTCAGGACTGAGTCAAAGACTGTGCTTTACTGTCCCGGGCTGGGCAGCACTTAGAGCTGGGAGCCGTAACTCTGCCCCCAGCTGACAGATAAAGTGAGCAGGTAGTAAATAATAAGAAGCAGTAGAAGACCTTGGAGGTGGCCCCTGAACTAATTTAATGTCCCTTCTTCTGAATTTAAATTAGACTGTAATCCACAACTGCTTTTTCAAATCAGATAAATATGCTCTCAGTGCTGCTGTACTCCAAGGCTGAAACACAATGTGTAGGCCGGTGGTCACCGCTGTGCTGCCTCACTTTGCACAATAGGAAACAAAGTAAGAAATAAGATACTCCATCACAGATTCTGATACATCGGAAGGACTCTCGGTAGTATTAAATATTCATGGGATGAGGCTTTCTTTCAATAAATACAAAAACGTCTCTGTCATCAATCTTTGTCATTTATCAGACGAGTGCTCACTTTCACTTTGGAGAAATGAGGAACTTGGGCATATAGATTTCTATCTGAAATCAGTAGGAGAGAGGTAGAAATCAATAACAGGGTTTGTTTCAAGTAAAGAGTGAGTGGCACCAACCAGACGTGCAGAAAAAGGGAGAGACAAAGTACGGAAATAATCTGTCTCCTTCCGTTTATGTGTTTCACTTCAACATGCTTACCAAACAAAACATTTTCCACTGTTTCCTCTGGGACACATATTGAAAGAAGTTAGTGATTCATTTAATTTTCTGGGAAAATGATATAACCAGCATACCAGCAGACACTGTGTCCTCGTTTACCTTCAGGTGCTTCTTAAACACAAGGACTATTATTCACGTTCACACATAATATTTAATATATTTTTATGAGTCTAATTTTAGACAAATCCACTCTGAATGCACAAATTATTATAAATATAAATGTGCAAGTTCATTCTTGACCTTTGAAAAAAAAACAGCTCAGAAAATATGCAAAATATAAATGAGTTTTCACAATGACAGCTGAGCAAACTCCATCTGCTGAGGAGGACGATGAAATGTAGTTGAAAGCACCCACAAACCTAGTCAGTTGACCTTTTAGCTTTTAAGGCAACACTGATGAGAGGTCCTGAAACTGCTAAGTTTGCTGAAGAAGACTGTCAGATGTAGTTGAAAGCTTCAAAAAAGCTAGTAAGTGGACCTTGACTTGAAGGGGAACTCCACCGATTTCCAGTTTAATTGTCAACTTCAGCCGGTGAAAAAAAGTTGTATCATGTCTTCTGTGGATCTGAAGGAGCTTCAGAAGTCTGAATGTCAGTAATGTCATCAGGATTATCTCATGGAAACTACAAATTTATAAAAGAAAGCCTGCGTTACAAACTGGGAGCACATAGTATGAAAGATGCAAGTATTTACCAGGCAAGGAGGGTCTAGTGAAAGATGCTATTGAGTTGCATTATGGGATATCCAGGGTTTTTACTGTCGATCTTGACAGTAAATGATTGTGGAGTAGAAAAGTCAGGATGTGTGCTGCAGCCTCTGCTGCTTCAATTTTCTCTTTCTTGTGAGACCCCCAACTTTTTGGAAGGGCCATACTAAATCAGTCGAGAACCCCTTGAAGATTTTTGTTTTGTTTGTTTGTATTAAGAGCATCTTTTTGCACAATTGATATCTCAACTCTCTCTTCATCTGTGATTATCTCTATATTTCTACTTTGATGCCTGGTATAGATTTAATGAGGAACATCTGTATGCTATAAAGCTTTCACAGTACATGGATTAAACCTGTAACTGTACAGCATGACAACAGATGGTGTTTCTATTATCTAGTTTTCAGTTTATATCTGAATTGACGGCTTCAAGAAAAAGCAACTATGCAGAAATATGAATAAATTGAAGCAATGCACTGACATTGATTCATGACTATAAGTGCCTACATAAAAACAAAAAACCTTAACTCAAGGTCCACTTATCTTTTTTCAGGAGCTTTCAGGCAGATCTCATCATCATCCTTATCTTATACATTTAGCTCAGGTTGAGTATATGGTGATAAAATGCAGAACATTTCTGATTATTTCAGTTCTGTGAAAACTGGGAAAACAACTGATGTTTTGTATTTCTTTAGCCTTGAGACGTACGAGCAGGAAACACGGGCTGCTGTCATGAGCAGTGCTGGCCTTTGATGCCTGATGATACAAAAGACAGTGGCATGCAATGGGGTTGCAGCGGTGTTATTATGCAAAAGAGGCAGGTCACAGTAGTGTGAGAGTGGCAGAGAAAGCATTTCTGAGCGTTCAGATGGCCCATGGGGGGACAGCGAGAGGACAGTTGATGTTAGCATCCCTGGCCACCTGCTGCCTGCTGTGCAGTGAGGAGTCCAGCGAATCCCTCCTCTAATGAAATTTGACACACTGGTGATGACAGGTGCCGTGACAGCACTCTGCCAGGATACAGTTGAAGGGGAGGGGAACGTGAATTCTTATAAGTTACCACATCTGTGTACCACTGCTCTGCTGTTCCAAGGTGAGAGAGAGTGTGTGATGGAAGCGGTGGTGATTTCTAAGTCGACAGGTGATACATCATTCAGCAGTGGGTCCGCAGAGGTATACTCTCAGCAGAATAATGTCAGGTGTGAATGACATCTGAATAATCGTGTGGCATTAATGTATGAATGTTGAATGGACCTTGACCTGATGTAGTTTATACCTTGTAGATTAAGGTAAAAATTGTCCTCGAGACAGCAGAGCGGCAGAGAATTGACTGCAGAGAGTTTGTGCACCTGTGTGTGTGTTTGCGCCCACACGCGTATTTATGTGTGCCTGTGTGTGTCTAATTTGAATGATGTTTCTGTTTTTACATGTTTTCAATTGCGTTGTCAAGTCTACCTAATTAATTCGCTGTTGGAGTCTGTCTTAGTGAATCATTTATCTCCGCTCTCATTTCACTCACAGATACGCACCTCGGTTGCTGTCTTGGAATTGCCACTGTGAGCAACTCATGGTCATGACAGACTTGACATTTCATTTGATTTTGCTGTCTGTCTTTCTAATGTTGTTGCAGTCATCTTGTTAAATATCATCAGCTCTATACACATTCATTCTGAAAGAGAAAAAGCCTAAAGCAACTAGTCCAGGCTTTTCTTTTGACTTTTTAAGAATATCTATTATGTATAAATTTAAATTTGAAGGTTGCTTCATAAAAATGTAATTCCATTAGTATTAGAGAGATTTGAGAAAATGCTCTTCTCCTATAAGCATTAAGGCTTATTAATGAGTCTATGGGCTTGCACTGTGGCTGCATCTACAACTAGTTCATCCATTCAGTTATGGATTTATGGTCAGGGCTCATATTTGATCTGAAAGAAGGCTCCATAGTCTCCAAAACAGGCCACAAGTTGAAGTTGAAGACACGTATTGTGACCAAAGGTGGTTACCTGAGGGTTGGTTAGTTGGCAGGTCATTTGCCACGCCACACAAATCCATTACAAAAACTATAAGCATCACAATTTACACTCTGAGTTATCGAAATTAGAGCCATTGGGTCCAACATATTTTTAATATATGTTTTTGTTTTTTGTTAAATTCATGTGTGCACAAAGTCAAGTAAGCAGAGCCAGAGAAAGACTCTGGTGCACATGTCCTGTGGGCAAAAATACAGAAAAAGCCTGAAAAACTCTTTCAGAGGATGAGCAACCTTAACTGGAATGAATGGGAAACTGTCTTTGTACACTGTTTCCTTTTTAAAAAGATCTTCATTGAAAGTCAGAACAAATAACAATTACATATGAAGTGCAAAACATCCATAAAGTGCATGGAGTCATCCAGTCATCCTGTATAAAGTGCTGTCAGTTCATAAGTCCAGTATGTTGCAGGGGAGGCGCTGAGATTTGTCCAGACTTCTCCTCCTCTGGAGGTCAGCAAGTATCTGTGTGGCTGTCGATTACAGTCGGTTGGATTATCATAGCACATCTTGTTTTCCACAGTTTTAAACAGGATTATCTGTTCTATCAGTTCTGTATGTTTGGATGGCAATTTATCTTCCGTAATACATGACAGATTTATAACATGAATCAAAATGTACACCAAGCGCTTTCATTTTTATCCCAGACTTCCTGAGCTCTGTAACAGTCCATTAGAAGATGCTGCTGTGTCTCATCATCATTGCAGTAAATCATTGGACGTTCTTTTGTAGTGACATAACAACTCCAAGACACAACAGCTCTAACAGGAAGTCTTCCTACAGATATCAGCCAGTCTTATTTATTTTTTAGATTTTTTATCACTTCTGTGCTTTCATTATAAGATAAATTTAAAATCAGTTTATTATAAGTCATTTTGCCGGGTAAACCACAACAGCCTATTTGTAAATGTTGGTGTTGTGTAATTAAAATCTCCGTATAATAATTTATAATAAGAGCCATGTCTTGTTTTGCCTCTTCTTTTTTTCCACTTCGAAAGATACAACCCAGAGAACATTTCTGGTGATGACAGCGGGTATGTTTTTTTTACAAATGCAATTTTTAATCTGTCACTGAGCTCTATAGCATCCAAACCACCATATTCTTTGCTTTTATACATTAATTCTCTTTTAGTGACTTCGCTGGTTGTTCCCCAGATTAAGTTGGCACTGTGTTTGTTTAGTTGGATTATTATTTGTTGGGTGGAGGAACTGTTTCCACTTCTCATAATATATCAATGAACTGCATAGCTGCTTAGCATACACTGTAGTGCCAGAATAAGAGCTCTGGGATCTCAACAATGAGAATTAGAGTTTCCAGATGTTGTTATTAAAACTGTACTCAAATTAAAATTCATGCATTCACAGTGTGGACCCAGTGGAAGCGATAGCCTTCAGTGATATGAAACGTGCACAAACGAGACAAGTGATACGATGAATCTAGGCCAACTCTGGCATGTGATTCTGTGTGTATACTTTCTGATGCCATAATCTGTCCACAGTTGTGGGATATTCAATTACCTCACATGACACTCTCAATGACATATAGAGTACAATATCTGAGACTACAAATGCAAAAATAATGGCATGAATATTTTCCAGGTAATATTTCAGGAGCAATAGTGTTTTCTAAGATATTGTTGGTTAGAGATTCATTTACAGTAAAAATTCAAGCATACAAAATAGCTCCTCTGCTTGTTTTATGCATGGAAGCACAATGTTTTTGTGCATTTTTGTGTATTCCAAATGCTGCTTTTGAACACCCCAGTTTACCTGAAATAATTGTCATCTTCTTCACCCATGCATAAGGATCATGCAAGTGTTTTTTATTTTTTTTAGCCTGCTTGCTACATTTGATTTGAAATCTCTGCTGCGGGCTGCTTGTAGAGCAGCTGACTGCTGTTGTGTTGTGGTGCGTTCACATGCTGTTGACTTGAGAGTCAGCTGCTAGAAAGGAGCCTTTAAACAGAAAATGTACACAATAATTCACACAATGAACGCAGGATATGTTTATTTTAAGCTCAGTTTCACAATGCATATGTTAATGTTCACACCAAACCAAACTGTTATTAATAACCTGCTTTGTCTTCTATGTTTATGATCAAACCGTCCCGCTATCAGTAATTACCAAGAACTGTAATTGAATGACACTTATTAATACTGTATTGCATTTAATAGCAATATTGAACATGAAAGTATTAGCGGCTTCAAAACGTTAGCTGGTTAGCTAGCCAGCGCTGTTGATTATTTAACATTAAGTAAAGAAAGCCCACTTACATACTGTTTTTACTTACAGTATTTACAATATTATATATAATATTGTGTACGGAGGACGGCTTTGTTTGTTTTTGAATTCCACAGGACAAATCCTTTCTTTGACTTCCCCTAAGAGGGAGGTGAATATTTTTCCAGACTTTCGGATCGGCCCTTTCATCTCTCACAGTCTCACAGTGTGGGTGACAGAATTGAGGCTGGCCAGACCTGACACTGGGCTCTCAAACTTTGAGAGACAGATGGTCTGACAAGATAAGGAATTAACAACAGGACAAAAAACACTAAAATGACTCCTTTGGTTATTTTAGCTGGAGACTGAGAGACTGAATACACACCCCCTCGTCTCTTTCTCTTTCTGTTCTCTCTGTCAAACACACACACACACACACGCAGATGCAGCACACCGCTTGGACCCCCTGCCGGCGCAGTCAGATCAAAGAGAACACAGAGACTGTAAAACCCATGGACTCTAAAGTGTATTGTCTGAGGACAATTATATTAGCATATTAGTATGTGTGTAAAACCGCATTTTAAAAATGTTATTGTGTAACCAAATTGGTGTTTAACCTTTGTGCATTTATCTTCAGCAGTATGGAAAATCATCTTAACAGCTGATTAGTCACAAATTTATGCTGAAATAAGAACCGCTGCTAAAACATGTGTTTCCTGAAGATTTTGTGTGATATATTATCACCTACAGTTTATGTTTAAAATCATGATTTTTTTGACCATAGTAATGGGTGAAGTATGTGAATATTTGCACATAAAACTCAAAATTGAATTTCCTAAGAGTCAGGAGATATGGGCTGCCATCTTAGGCACAGAGGAGAAGCTGCCATCTTAGTTCCACACCACATTTTCTCTTGAGAACAAAATAATTAATATACTTTAGAGGTTGTGTTGTGAAATGCCCAAAACATGCCCCAAACTCCGCCTGTTTTGGCTAGTTGATAAAAAGGGCATAACCAACTTTTTCGGCAAGCTGGCCACCAACTGAGCTCAGGAAACTCTGTTTTTATTTTATCGTAGTTTTTCAGGACGTTTTCTTTTATTCTTCTTTTGTTTCCTTGCTTAAAGTATGTGCACAATTTAACTTTTTCTAAACAAGCCTCAGAATACCTCAGTATCTGAAGTAACTGTAGAACTGTTTTGGTTTTGTCTTTTAATACTTTTGTACCACTGAGCCTCGTGTTTTTATAGTGTTTCTTTTTGAAGTTTTGTCGTCCGGTAAACAGAACTGCTACTGTTCAACGAGTATATTTTAGTAAAAAGTTAGTGTAGCCAGCAAGTTCTATTCGACTTCAGCCACAAAATCACAAGGACTCAACAGAAGCTGCATTGCCGACCCACATCTGACTGCCTCGGAGAACCGGGACAGCGACGCATCAGCCTGGAGTGAAACCGCCGGACCTGCTGGAAGACCCCGCTGTCAGCAACTAACTGCACCCCCGGGGTCACCTAGGAACAGAGCCAGCCCCAGAGGCACCTTCAGGGCGTGGCCCTGCAGGCTAACAGGCCTGCGCCTCACTGGTAGGCCGCGCCAGCGAACTCAACACTGCCACAAGTTCGGATTTAGTTGGAAATCTCTACACAACGCTTCAACAAGTAGGCATAATCCACTGCTTTCAGTCACTGAGAGCTGATGTTGAATATAAACGATTCCATCTTAGAGAAGTTTATTATTTTCTCTAGTGTCCCGCTTTTGTGATAACTCTGAGTCATATATTCCACTTAACAAACACCCACTGAGTTAAGGTTTATTTCACCATTTAAAGATTTTTTTATTCATTTGATTTTTTTCTTCTTCTTCTTCTTCTTATGTACTCCTTATTCTTTATTTATTCAGTTATTGGTAGGCATTTAGCTATTCTATTTCAAAATTTAATTAAAGGATAAATCCCTTGAGATGCACCATCTCACTTTTGAGAAACATGAAGGTTAACAACATTTAAACAAAACAAAATACATAATAATGATAATAAATTAAACAATCCAGTGACACAAAACAATAAATATAGTAACATCATCAAGGACTTTCACATGCACATAAGGGCTCTCACACCATCCCAAACCACACCTGCTACATCTGCTACGAGTGTCATCTATACAAAGAATGAACGAGAAATAAAATAAATGAACAAACCAAATAACATTATGTCAAAGTACAGAGTCTACTTATAAACTAAAAATGAAGGTAAATACAATCAAAAACAACTGTTAACTGGTTGGTCCTATACATTGTATAGAAAATATGAATTATTGTATCACACTTATTTATAGGAAACTTCAGTTTTTTTAAAAGACCAAACTGTATGTTTTCTTTTGGACAAACTCTACAGAGAGCCGAACCATCACTGAATGACACTGGTTATCTGACTATGACCCACCACTTCAATATTTATTTGTCTCTCCTCTCTTCCCACTGCTTGTTAAGTAAGAGACCTTTGCAGCTATGAGACACTGTAGATTTGATGGTAACTCACATATATACTGTATTTATATATAACACTGGGGAAGAGGAAAGAAGAGCATGAAGAAAATAGTTCACATCCAGTCTCCTTTGGCATCTTCTCTCTTTTTAGAGGAGGTGTTGATGTGTAGGCCAGTGTATTTGGTAACCATGGCTACATGACGACATCAGAGCCACACTCAATCTTCATGATGTGCATATAATGAGAAGATAGACATTGTGTGCAGTATTTAAGTGAAGTGTGGTCTGCTGCCAAGGTCCAAGTATAAAAGCAAGTGAGCAAAATGAGCTGCCACCTGAACGGCCGCTGTGTGAAATAATGCACGTTATTTTGTTTAATAACACATAAAATAGCTCAATAATTATCAATTTAAACTGATGTTCTGATGAATTTGTCACAATTAACAACAAGCTCACAGCAAGTTATTCTCACATGATGTGATTAGACATACAGTATTATATCTAACTGCTGCAGAAGATTAATGGCTCCTTTAACGTCTGTCCCTTGTTTCATATTCAACCACAGAAACGTTGAAAACTGAAACCATTCTTGTCCATTTTAAAACTGTTTTCACTCCAGCTGCAGAAATTGCTTCATACATAATACATCAACTTTTAGTTATTTATTCATTACAACTGTTAGCATCGTTACAGATACACACTTTTTATGCAGTCCTCAGTATCTACGCCATTGCTCTATGACACCAGCTTCACTTTTTCACTTTTATTTTTCTCCTGTTAGATGTTGATTTATCTATTTCAATTTAGATATTAAGCTTGCCTTCTGATGAATGATGCATAGCGTTTTTCTTGCTGGTAAGAGTGTACCACATTAATGCATTTCTGTCGGGTTTATTGCAAACATAATATACAGTGCATGTTAATAACTCCTAAAATACATATATGCCACCATATTAGGAAAGGGTGTGAGGCATACAGTCGAATGAAAATACTGGATTTTTGTTGTTTAAGAGGCAGCAATGCATGTTTTACAAATTGAGGCCTTTCATGGGTTTAGATGCAAAAAGAGTGTTTGGAAGGTCAAACGAGTGTGATGAAGGTGCTCTTTGGTAGGGAACACTAAAGTCCAAAAAAGAAGAAAGGTCCAAGTCACTCTTCTGGTAAAAAGTTTAAAATCCTTTATTCAGATGGGTATTTCATGGTGAAATTCTTAAAAACATGGACAGTACTTGTGCATGTTGAAATAGAGCTGGGTTACAACCCACGCGTTGCGGCACAAACAGCCTTCTTCAGGGTGTGTGTGCAGCTACACGTGGGTTGTAACCCAGCTCTATTTTAACATGCACATGTATTGTCCATGTTTTTAAGAATTTCACCATGAAATAACCATCTGAATAAAGGATTTTAAACATTTTGTCAGAAGAGTGCCTTGGACCTTTCTTCTTTTTAAAAATATTTTCGACACAGAGTGTGAAAATGCATATTACACTGGGTATTTTGTTTGTTACTCGTTTGGCTTCCAACTTTGTGTTTTCTTTTCTTTTCTTTTAAATCTGTGACCATTATACAAAAAAGAATACAGAATAAATTGAAAATAAAAAGGATGACAGAAGATCATTATTAGTTGTTGAGGAGTTACTGTGGTGAGTCAGTAATTGTAGCTATTACATTACATAAAAAACAACAAAAATATTTGAATTTGTATTTTTCATCTGCTTGATGTTTTTACATGAAAGTTTAGATTTTGACACTCGGTCATTTTTCTATCACTTTAATATGGTATGGAACTTGCAGAGAGCGCCGTGCGTCACCTTCTCTCATACTCTCTGAGAATTTTACAAATGTGAAAGAGGTTACCTATCAAGTTGTGGTCCCAAAAGTCACACTTTTATGTCACACTTTTATATTTTTATGAAACCAAAATGACCCTGAACATCCTGAGGTTTTCCTTCCAAAATGTGTCGGAGCAGACCGTTGCTCAGCAGCAACTTTGCTCACCTGCTTGCGCTTTAATCATCAACCTGTCTGGACTTCAGCAGCTTGCTCCTAATCAGCTTCCTGAGATACTCTCTTTGGTCTCTACATGTCTTCAACCTTCCCAAATTACTAAGTATATCTCCACTCTCGCTGTACATCCACAAATTCAAAACCTTGGCTGTGATAGAAAGCTGCTAAGGGTCTCCTCACCATGACGTGGTCCAGCCTTTGTTCCTTTCACCATCCTTCACCATCCTGAGTATTGCTCTGTTCAGACTGAACTCCACTACTCGCTGGCTTTCCAGTGGAGGAAGTACACTCACTCCACAGCTTCAGTCATAAACACCACTAAATCATATCCCCTCTCACAAATCTCCCTTTTCTACTGCTGTAATATGCACTCAGCAAAACAACAACAACAACAAGAAAAGTTATATACTGTGCCCTTTGGTTTTTCCTTTTCTATTGTCAGGAATATTGTCAGGGCACTGCGTCTGTGATTGTTGTACCTTTTACTTTTAATTGCTTGTTATGTTTTAATTGAGGCGGATTCTATTTTAGATATAATTTGCTCTGAATATGAGAGTTAACACTGAAATCCTTCACGGATAAGGAAAATGTGAACGTCATCGTCGGCCATAAACTGTCTGGTACTCGTTTCAAGTTTTACAGGAAGTTAGAAGTAAAGCACGGATTTCACTGATGTTATTGATCATGAGCGTTGCAGTAAATGTTTGAAGGTGACCCATCATGAGCTCACGCTGGGATGTGCCTCTTTAAAAACTGTCAACACTCTGACAAAGAGGAAACACTGCTCTAAGTCCAAAGCTTTGTGTTTGTATTTACCCCCTTTGACTGCCAGGCAGAGTAAATATTTTATTTTGACATTTTTCTAATTCTCCTCTCCACAATAGCGAGCTGTTATTGTAGCAAAATTATGCTGCTACAAGCAATTATGGCAAAAGGGCCCCACAAGCTGGGCTTAGTGAACTATTGTTAGAAGCATCAATCCCTTCAAGAATATGAGATTTAATGCATGAGAGGTGAGACTTTTCATTCCACTCTACTGCAATGAAGCTTTGTCCAATATATTTGTTTGGGGCTAAGGTATTGTGTTTGTTGGCATGACAATTTATTCCTGGCCAACCTCATTTAAATTGTCCCAAAGATAACATGCTTAACCGCACAATGCCGTATTGCGTTCTGCCATACATTTGCAGCTGTAACTAGGTTTATTTTTTCTTCTAGAAATATGTGCATTTCAGAGAAACAATGCTTGAATTGTGGCCTCATTTTATTTTGCATTTGGCTATTGTCATGTTGGAAAAAAAGTTTAGAATTTCTGGAAACAAGGAAAGTGCCCCCCAAAAAATGTCCATGTTAAAGCTTGGATGATCCTGCAAGGTTCCTCTGATAAACACGTTTTCAAAAGCACAGCAGATCCTACTGTTCATGTCAGCATCCTTTCTAGTGTGGAGGAAATGACTTTGACCATATGGTATAGCGTCTCAATCCATTAAGGAACTCTTTAGCCACTTATGGCTATATACTGTTTATTATCATGGTTAAATGATAGTACTATAGGCAGAGGGAACTCCTATCATCAGCACAGAGTCTTGGTAGGATGTCCTGTTTGTTTGAAATGAAAAAATGACCTTTTCTATTGGCAATTCTGCACTTTTTCCCCTAACATGTTGCCTATATCTATCATCTGGCCAAGGATGCCCTGAATGATAGTCATTTACCCCAAAAGAGGTAAGATAAGGCACTTGTGACTAATATACTATTTGTGACCCCCCAGGGCTGAGCACTGAGCATGAGTATACTGTATATCTATGGTCCTGTCACTCGCTGTGCCTAACATCGGCTTGGCTGTCTATGCCCCAAGTGGGTTAGGATTAAGGTTTTTGTTTTCAACCCTGCTGCTGAAACTGCCCACAGGCACAAGTGCAACAGACTCCTTTCTGAAGGAAAGGTCCTGACGGAAAGCCAAGATTTTGGTTCTCCTCAGTATGCAGGACCAGGCCATTAGGAGCTGGGCCTCTGCTACACCTGGGGTCACGGTCCAGTTCAAACTGAAAGATACAAGAACATACTGCTGCCTCAGTTCTCCACGGTAAAAATAAGAGTTAGAGATTTGGATGGTGTCTTAGAGTAGCTACACATTTTCTCGAGTTATTAAGTGCTGGTTTTTCAGTGTCACTTATTTTGAGATGACAAGTGTTGATTGGAAGGTTGGTGGTACACTCGTGGAGCTGATATAGCTCTGGGGCGACTGTTCATAACTAGAGTGTTACATTAATTTTGTATAAACACTGGCATAGTGTTGATTTTAACACTCAGAGTTAATTAACACTGATGTTGTGTACAATGGAGGCCCTGAAATGCAAGGTGAACAGTTTTTTTGTTTGTTTTTTTTTTTTTCTGCCACATTTACCTGATTTGAAAGACTAACTTAAAGAGACTATAATGCACCAGGACATAATGAAAAACTGTCAAACTGTTAGTTCACTTGATTTTATAAGGTTGTGTATTCCATTCCCTTTCTTTTATTCATTGTTTCATCCATCAGCTATACCTGCTTATCCTTAGAGTGTTGTATAGGGAGCTGGAGCCAGTCCCAGCTAACATGGGCGAGAGGCGGAGAACACCCCGGACAGGTTGCCAGTGAATCGCAGTGGTGACACAACCATATACACATATGGGCAATTTACAGTTGCCAATCATGCTAATCTGCATGGTTTTGGACTGTGGGGGGAAACCTGAGCACCTGGAGGGAACATACAAACTCCACACAGAAAGGCGCCAGTCAGCCAGTAGGTGACCCGACAATCTTCTTGCTATGAAGCGACAGTGCTAACCACTGCAACACCATGTCCCTTTTACTCTTCCATTCATTATTGTATACATTGTTAAACCTCCAACTTTCTTTTTCAGGGTCAAAGAGCTATCCCAGCATGCTTTGAGAGGAAGGCAACAAGACTCCCTGAACCACTTACAGTGCTTTTTTATTTGAATATGATACATGTCTATACATGGACTTGTGGTATGTAACAGCTACATGTGTATATTACAGCTACATGTATTTGAGGCTGTTTGCATGGCCTGTTAAGATTTATGATATTTATTAAAACCGTAAGCAAAAAATATTTGTACTGTATTTGAGATACACTGAATCATCTGTTTTTAAAAAAATGCTCCAGTAAAGTGTTTTATTTGAGTGTCCCAATGCTAACATATGCTCACAATATCAATATTAGCATGCTAATGTTTAGCAGGTTATGTTTACTGTGTTTACCATCTTAGTTTAGTCTGTTTGGATGCTAGCATTTGCTAATTAGCACTAAACACAAAAGTATTTCACTCTGAACCACATGCTAACCTCGTGGTGCTGCAAGGGAAAATGTCAGGAGATTACGTTACTCATTGGGATATCATCTGGGAACCATGAATGTATGTAAAAAATTCATGGCAATCAATCCAATAGTTTTTAAGATATTTTGGTCTGGACCAAAGTGGTGGACTGACTAAATAACAGACCAACATAATATAAAGTCCTTCTAAGATATGAAAAAGGGCCAATGCAATGCTTTCTGTGCTAACAACTACTAACTGCATTTTGTTTCCTTAAGACTTGGAGAGGTTTTCTTTTTATAGATTTTATTATTGACTATTTCAAACTGGGGGTCGCTGTGTGTCCTTACATGATTAGAGGTATAATCTTTCAAGCACGGTGATTTCAGAGTGATTAATACAAACAGAAGCCACTTAATGTTTTGTGTTTTGCATATTATTTTTATTTATGTGAATGATTAATTAATTTGTGAGCATATTCATCCCTATATGTGCCTATGTACATTATCAGTGTGTACATGTGCATGCATATATTAATGACATTCTGCAGCATCATAAAGACATATGAAAGTGCATACTGTAAAGATTATTTTGTACTGCCCAATTGTCATTAATGACTCCTTTATAGTAAGTTGTTCACTGAGGATTTTCATGCACACAAACTACTTATTTACCAATATAAGGAAATGTTCCACATTCTCACACAAATATTCCAAACAGAGTCCTGAGTTACAAATAGATGTAACTTTCATAGACTCAAATTAAACTCACCAAAGCTACAAGAGAGTGTGATTTCCACTCCTTCATCTGCAATGTTTGTGACTATTTGAGTTCATGCATATTTATAAAGAATGAAAGCCCCAAAGTAATGAGAATGCCTTGCATTTATCTTCTTACTGTCATTTTAGTCTGCTCACAAAGAGGCAGTTGCACAACCACCTCTTCTCCATTTTACTTATGTGTGTTTCAATTTAACTTCAGCAGTAATGAAGAATTAATACAAGAAAATTCTGATACAATAAGAAACATTTTAAGCCAAATCAGAAATGTGATTTAACAGTTAAGTGAATGTACATATTGATAGTCTTTACAGATAACTTATATTAATGAAAAAATACCCATCCTGACTAGAAAAATATGTGGAAGCAGGGAGCAACTAATAAAAGAGCAAAATTAAATTAAAATTAAATCAAAATTTTAACACATTTTTAACATATTTCAGTTATGAGGATACATTAAAAAATATTGCATGAGAAAGTGCATAGATTTTAAAGGAGGTGCTGTTCTCATATCATTGTTTACCTTCAAGATAGTCAAAGGGGCCAGTTTTCTCTTCAAGTGATTGATCAAGAAACATCTTTGACAGTTTGATGGGAGCTTGAGTGATGGGCATCCCTGACTGTATCCCACCTGTCAGGGTGGAATGAATTGTCCATCCCATCAAAGATCACCTTTGATCTTGCTGGTGGAGATAGTGGAAAGGCACAAGCACAAGACTCGGGTGAAAAAGCATCAAATGATGTTACAAATGTCCTGAAAAAAAAAACAAAAAAAACACTGTGAGTCGTACACCCTGTTTCCAGTCAATCTCATTCTATGGAATTGCCCACTCTTCCAAGCCATTTCACATGAGTTTATGTGATATGGTTTAAAGGTCTTTTATGAGATTCTCACATGATATTTTTATAATGGGGCATCTTGACAAGATGCCCCATGCAAACTATAATCAAACCATTTTGCCTTCACAAGTAAACAAGACTGTGCATAAGTGTGAACAATTTAAATCAATGAAAAGTGAGCGTGACCTCTTCAACCTTCAAGTGTTGATGTGTAAATATGTAAGCAAACAGATTTGGAAGTGTAATCTGTCATGGGAATTTGCAGTGTTTAAGTTTCCAGGCAGACTTAAACATGGTTATCCCAAAGACAAATGTTTCTTCTCGTTGCAGAACCCCTCTCACCCTCACTGCTTGCTAACAACAAACACGGGGAGTAGGATGAGCCTGGAATGCCTGGCTTACCACGTACACAGACTAGTGTTTGGAAGCCCTGATAGATAAGAGCTTCATGGCGCTGCTTGAAAGAGAGGCAGCGACGCATCCGGGTGGTATAGAGGTAAAACACTCACCCACCACTGCAGGGACCTTGGTTCAATTCCTGGCAGCCTCTGATCTAGAACAAAGGACATTGTAGGAGGCCAGCAAGGGATCAGCTCCCTATTGCTGCTAGCATCTCATACTGGGTGGACTGTCACTCCTACTGGGTGGTTTCACTCTCCCAGTGAGAGTTTCTGTTGTGGCATGGTCGCCTTTGAGTTCAGTCCAATGAACATTGTTAATGCAGGCATTCAGGAAATATTGAGCCGCAATGGAGTTTTAGAGGAAAAGGAGAGCACTATTACTGTCTTACAGCTGACTGCAAGCCAAGCCGCTTGTCATCTACGCTGCAGTAATCTGTTAGCATAACACAACACAGGGTGATTGGATACTGCTGGAATCAGTGACTCCTCATTCTTTTGGACAAAAGAACATTTATAAAGGCTTAACGGGTATCACCCTCAACTAAACAGCCCGATTTATTGTGTAGTTTTAGCAATTTGGTACAGACATACCAGAATCCATATACCTTGACTTTTTCATGCAAGTCATAGGATATGGATATGGTTATTCCACATCCAACAGTTGTTGATGTGTATCTAAGGATCAGTCGTCTCAGAAAATGCCCAAAAATGGCATATGCATATGTTGAAGTGACAAAGCCCTCTAGCAGCTGTAATAATTATGACTCTTGTCCAAGCTCCTCTTTCCCTTGAGGAAGGCGTAGAACTGCTGCTCTTCCTTTGTTGAAAGGAACCAGTAAAGTTGGTTTGGGCATCTGGTTGAGACGCCTCCTCCCATCCAATTGGGGGGAGACCAGGGGCAGAACATGCTGGTGGGATTATTCCATCTTGCCCAAATCAAGTCTTGGGATCCCAAATTAATCAAGTGGCTGGCAGGAGGGACGTCTGGCTTGCCTTACCTGACTACAGCCATCCCAATCTAGACCCAAATGAGCAGCGGAAAATAGATGGATGGGTGGATAGTGTAACATGAGAGTTTTTGTCTTGTTCCTGAAAAGAAGGGCCAGAGATTGATTTCCATTCATTTAGCATCAGATATCTTTAGCATGCATTCCAGACTAAGGTTTAGTTTGTTTTTTTTGCTGTTGTTTTCCCTCATCTTCTTATAGAGCTCAAGCTAGGTTAGGAACCTGTGCTGCTGTGAGCCTCTAAAGCCCTTTGAGACATCGAATGTGATTCACGAGCAAAACAAGTAAACTTGACTTGACTTGCTTTGCTATTATCAGATAATAAAGGTGTGCATCTCTGCTCCTCAGTGTCCTTTCAGCCTACACAGCCATCATATGAAAAATACACTTATGCCTGTTATGCAGTCATGCAGAGAACAAATGTGACATTTGCTTTAAAAGCTATTCATCACTGCCATTGCATATCACAATCAATATATAACCTACCAAGACTTTTTGGGGCCAAATTCAACACATTTGATCATTTGTGGCTGTTTTTTCATTATTGGTAATCTATAGTCATTATAGTTAACCGCAGCTATCATTTGTCATAATCTTCTCATTACATGGTCATGGAGATCAGGCTATGAGCTGGAATAACATGCATACTGTATATACAGTGGAAACCGCTTATAGTGATCACATCTGTCTGGGTCAAATTTGTCACTATAAGCGAATGATTATTATAACCAATTTTTTTTCTTTTTCTTTATTTCTCATGCAGATTACCATCAAATTGATATTTGTATATTTATTACATGAATATAAAGTAATGACACGGACAGCTTTGCCATTTACTGAATTTTACTGACTTTCAAAATACAGTACAGGTCTCCGAATTCTGTTGTGCCAAATGCTGGTTTTAATGACTTTTTAATTGATCTACAGTTCGGCATTATTTGCTGGGCCTCATCCTTGCAGTTTGCACTGCTGACAGCTGCCATGCGGACACCATGGCACGACTGGCGGAGCTGATGGCTAGCGGAGTTAGCAGCTAAACAGCGCTAACAGCTTACTTCCTGTAACTGCTGGATTACAGCTGCTGGTTGTCAGAAATCCAAGGCAGTGTCTGAAACTCAGTCGTGGGTTATCCACTTGAGAGACTGCGTTTTCCGCAGATATGGTGACGGATCCTGAGCTGTCCGGGCTCAAGGCAGAGCTCCTAACCCTTGAGAGCCTGATCAGGGAACTACTTAACCCGGCAAGCTAAACTGCACTCCCGCCTGGTCGAGCTGGAGACTGCTGGACAAGACCCAAAAAGCAGACTACTTGATTACTATAAGCTAATTATTTAAACAGCATTTGTATAGGAATGAGTCCCAAGCTTTTTGATCCATATTAGCAGTTGATCACTGTATAACATAACATCTTACATGGTATCTCCCTAGACTATATTTAATCTGTTTGGAGGTTAAAATACTCATAACCCCTGTAGCAAATAACCCTAGTACCATGCTGATATTAATATTCATGAGTCCATAAAAGCATCTCTTTACTCTTTTGAACACTTAAATTTCAGTCTGTGGAGTTTTTGCATATTGTGAAATGTTGTAATTTACCTTTTTGTTTCCCAGAATACCTTTCAGTGAAGTTCAGTTGATTCACCTGGACCTGCTTCATCCAGCTGGGTTTTATGTGCACGTAGGAGGAGAGAGCAATATTCATGATTGATGACTTTCCAGGCAAGAAAAAAACTAAAGCTGAAAACCTAACATGTCTGGTGGCTATATTGTATTATAGACTATTGAGACTGCTGCTGGTGGAAAATCTAGTACGGTATCTCTTTTTCCTCTTCAATGGACTGCTCCATATATGATTGCTGGATTGCTGAGCATCAGTGAAAAATGGTCATTATAGAAAAAGACCTTTCTTTATGATCCTTACAGAGCTGACACCGGAACCCAATTCATGTTTGAGATCATTTTTTTTTTTACTGTTAAACATGTACCTTCATCCTAGTAGACCTACATCTAGCGCATCTGTCACAGTCAGCTAATGTGTTTACCTAGCTGTGTTTCTACCAACTCCCCAGTGCAATGAGGCCAAAGGCTTGACCTCCATCGTCTCTCTTCAGTGTCAACCCTATCCTCTCTTTAGTTCGTGCATGTGACCAACACAAAGGTAAAGGTAAGACTTGCGCTAATGAATTAACTGTCAATTAGACACCACAGTTGCACAGACATCCCCTTTCACTTCCATTTACACGCACTGGGACTGCCTGGATTCCTCTGTTTACATCATTCAGCCTCTCCAGGAGAGTACTGCAGCAATTTTGGCCAATCTGGCAGTTATTTTTTTAAAAATGATAATAAAATAGGAATAAAAATACTCTCAGATGTAAATGAATAATTTTCTCAGGTGTTATGATCTCAAAGATCACATCTCTGTTATCAAAGATGACAGGAAACACAGAGTGAAGGTAACTTCTTATATAGTCAGATTTTTTATTGTAAGACAATAAATGTAGATGTTCTTTTTTTTTTTTTTACCTACAGCTGTTGTGTCTGTATGTACGGAGGCTGCTGAATTTTCTTTTATTCTCCGCTCTGACAGTTAAGAAGGCGTCCTGGCTTTATTTCACACCACAGCAGCTTGTGTTTTCATATTTGTCTCAATAACTCCTTTTGAGTACCTGCTGCTATGTGTTGTTTTCGACTCATTATAGGCAAATTACGGCTCTCTCTTTGTGTATTATGAAATAGTGAACCTAATGTAGATCAGTAAACAGCCAGAGGGCCCTACCCACTTGAGCCTTGAGTCTGTCTTCCTGTCAATCACATATAATTGGATCAACAAGACAAAGACATGGACAATTTATGAATCATTTCAGGGGAAAAAATGTTAAATCAAATGGACACACACACGTACTCAGGGATGTCCATACGTAAACACTCACACAATCAAAATATTAAGCAGGTGCACTGCTTTTGTTATACTATACTGTACTATACACTGGATATACAGTAAAATACTGAATGTGAGGAGGAAATAGCTTTACTTTACAATTTTGTCACACCAAAACCTAAAATGTGGCTCCAACTATGACTGAAAGCAAATAAAAGCCTCAAATTGCTCCCCCCACCAGGATAAGAATTGATGCCATTTATGGCCAATAGCATGGGTTGTTTATGCTCCAGCTCATTTTGCGCCTTTAAATCTGTTCCTCTTGTTATTGTTAAAGGCTGCATCATTTTATGAACCATCTGGACTAAATGCTGAGTAAAGAGTTGTGCTAAAGCTAAACACTAAACACAGCCAGGATGGAGGTGAATCATCCCATTGAGACAAATTCCTGGCAACTGGCAAAACATATTTTGGGATTTCTTAGGATATGTTTCTGCAAGGGAGACTCACAAGGTAAAGGGACAATTGTAGTGAGATATGTATTTCTTTTTTTCATTTTAATAGTAAATTAAAGGTGTAAAGTTACATGACAGCGCAGCACAAACCAGATTTAAAATCACCCCCGGCCCACAGTGGCACTTGAACAGAGGAGAATTATGCCCCACTGGTCCCTCATCAGGCATCTTCACAGCCACGGCACATGCAAATCCTGCATGTGAAGCAGTGTCTGTCATAGCTGTCAAAACACTATTCTGTAGAGACTTCATTCAGCACAGGTATGAAAAACAGACCTTGTTCTGGCACTTTGTTATTGTCATTTACTGAGAATACACTGAAACATGTCAAAAGGAATAGACACGTATTCATCATTCAGCTGTAACAAGTCTATCAGCTACATCCTACAAACTGAATTCAGTTTTATAACAGAATGTTGCATCAGCAGATAGTGGTTGTATTGCTTTTCTAGCTTTCAAAACACAATTTGGGCGTCTCAAAGCACTTTAATGCTTTAAAGATGCTGTAAAACAGAGCCAGATGCCAACCTGTTTTTTGGTACACCTAGAACCATATATCTTCCTGAACCACATCATGAAGGCATATTCTACCCATAGCTTTCATTCCTCTAGGTCTATTTTTAAGTGAAGAGTTTCCATGGTAACCCGAGGTGCAGGTATTGCTTGTTGAAAGTGGTTTTTGAGGTCAAGCCACGGAGTTGGAATCGAATAAAATAAGAAACAACAACCTCACCTCCAGTCTTTCTTTTTAGCTGCATACTGTAGTTGGTGAGGACATGAAAGAGAAGTGTTTGAACTGTTGATCTGTATGAGACAGGTGGTAAGGGGAGGTGAGCATACCAAACTGTTGCTTGATAGATGCAAGCTGAGATTTGGCAGCCTTTGTGAACTGGAAAGCTTTGTCTCAATTCCACTGTTTCCCTTCAGGGTGTTTTTCAGAGCTGGCAAAAATATTCATTATGGCGTGCACAGACGACCCCATTCTCTTCATTTGAAGGGCATTACATTTTGACCCAGACATGTGGGAAAAATTTGCATTGTGTTTAAGGCAAAATCGGGAAAGGACAAGATTGATCTTCGACTATTGAAGTGCATGAATGCTGAGCAGCTATTTTTTCTTCTCCAAAGCCTTGAGGATGAAAGAAATGATGACTGTCAAACTGCATTTCTTGACTGCTGTGATTGTCCAGAAAAATTGGTCAGGAGTAAAAACAACTGCATTGATTATATTGACTGCCAGTAGCAACAATAACAGAATGAAATTAATAGTTGTGGGAATTATTCAATAATCAAATGAAAAGCCATCTCACATACATAAAGTGCAAATATCCTTCACAAAAATCTATTTTGAGTGTATCATCAAAATCCACCAACAAATGTTCACTCTGTTTGATATTATAACAGTCAAATATACAAAATTACAGTCATTTTAATGGTAGCATGAAAGGTTTGGAGTCCAATATTGTCAACCCTGTCTCCTAGAAGCTAGGTCTTACTAATTTACAACAGTGAATACATTTTGGGAGAAGTGTAATGCTGAGTTTTTTAACCAACATACAGTAATGAGGAAACATTTTTTAATGAACTGCCAAGTCGCCAAATATTCATAACACATCTCCAACTTGTTAACAAATTCATTTTCCTAACAATATCCACTCTTACAATATAATATCTGCTCACAGTAGCCAAAGTATGATTAACATTTTCATGGTTGTGTAAAAAAATCACCTCCCTTTGACTTCAGCGTGGTACACAAATTCACTTAATTCAAGAAAACGTCGCCTGTGAACATAATCCAAGCGGCGATTACATTTGCCATCGTAATGTAATTGGGGAAAACTGTTACAGTATACAAACATCATTTCTAGGAGACAAGGTTGAAAATACTTCATGTACCCTAGGGCTTAAAAACCTGCATTAAGACATTTTAATACCTTAAAAAACATCCCATGGTACCATTGTAACTGCAATATAATGCTTCACATTTGCCATGGTGGTCAGCGACAAAAATGTGTTAACATGTCCGTGTATATAGACATCCAATGTAGTATAAACAACAGAATGCATCTGTTGACCATGTGCGCTGCCATTTTAGTATACCTGGTATATCTGATCCTTTGGCGGCTAATACAACAACGTCTATCCTTATGTGTTAGCAAAAGCTTCTACTCTAATTTGAAACCTCTTAAAGCAAATGCCTGAAACATTATGTGGATTGCTGGCATCCATGTCTACACTACACTTGAAATCCCTTGAAGTAATCAATGTGTACTGTTCATGCATGCCAGGCAAGTTGGTAGGGACACAGTGGCACATGCACAAGCAGATGTGTTCATTTCTCTTCAATAAATAACATCTGACAGATACCAACAATTCGAGCAATCCACCACAACAATCCACACTGATTATATGTTACTGTGATTAAGTCTTTCATATGTGTTATACAATACTACTGCTTATCTAAGACATTCATGTTTAATCTCTGACACAGTATGTCCTGTTTTACAAAGTCTTTGCTCAGTGATTCAGGATTCTGACACCAGAACAATGTTTTAACCGCTGAATAAGACTATGTTCTCCAATGTCATCATGACAATATGTCAGCCACATGTGGTTATATCTGTGGGAAAAGGAAAAAAAACACACCAAACAACAAAATGGACAAACGTGGCTCATTTTGAGACTGTGTTTTAGGGTGTGTTTGTCCTTTAAACCTCAATTGGAGGATACATTATAACCTTCACTTTTGAGACGCACAGCTTTCAAACACTAAAACGGCTTTTACTGAAATGTTGCTGTTGTGCCTCGCTGTTAAAGTTGTGGCGTTGAAGCTGACCTGTTAACATTGTTTGCAGAGCGTCAACATGTCCAGGAAGAAAAAGCTTCCTTCAGCAAAACAAGAAGAAGAAAAGGATGGATACAGACACTGGCATTTACAATCATAAATATCTTTTTTATAATGAACAATCTACACAGACAGACTCAACAGACAGTCAGGGAAATCTACTTATCTACCATGACACAAAGAGTTACACAAACCCCATCTGGCATCAAAACATTTCTGCCTATTGAAAGAAAATTAATAGGATGAACAGAAATCTTGTTTATTATGTGCAATTCTAGAAATGTATAAAACATGATAAATGGCAACTCCAAATTACAATACAAAATAGTGAAACTTGCTATAAAATTGCTGAAAAAACCCCCAAAATGTCAGTAATAATAAGTCGCTATGATCTCGAGTTTTCTTTCAAAGTGCCTTTGTTGTTATTGTCAAATCTGATGGAGCATGTGATTGTCATTCTGTCTGGTGGAAAACCTCTTGGTTAAATTATTAATTTATTTATATTTTATATATTTAATGTTAGTGAAGACCGGTTAACACATCTATTATGATAACTCCAGATGTGAAACTAGCTGCAGGTTTGGACCTGAATAGGAGAAAATACAGAGGACATTTTAGGCAGGGTAACTTGCAAAAGCTTGACTGTAATGCAGGCAGTCACAGATGAGACATAAGTGCTTCATCTCTTCAACAATGTATTTATGTTTTCAGGTTGTACTTGTCCAGAAATTCAGTGTAGCTGCAGATATTCTAAACATAAAAGCCTGTCAGGATCTTTTAATGGTTACATGCAAGTGACATTTTTGAGTTTGGCTGCTGGTCTGTTGAGCTTTACCCAGACCAGCATCAGCTTTATTCAACACAAACAATATGGATTTGTAACAGTTTCAGTAGATTATTACATTCATTTTGATCTGTTTCACCACATATTTTAGCTTTATATGCTGTTTCCTATTTGGATCATGTTTACCCAGGCTGCCAATGCTTTCCGAAAGGATACTGTATGTACTGTAGATCAGTGCTTCTCCAGAAATGTAGTGTACCTTGGCTTTTCACGCTGTTATATTTAGTCAAAGAGCATTATGAGTCATGGCCATTGTTTTGCTTTGCTGTGCCTCTTGTGTTGCTAATCTGGCCAGCTGCTAAATCTCTGTGATTGTCCTGCTGCAGTGAATCAGTCAGTTTCAAGGTATAGATTTATAATGTTTTGTCCTTCTCATGGTAATCTTATCTCCCCTCTTCTCCTTCTTCTTTTTTTTTTCTTTTCCCTGCTTGTCTCCCCACTCCCCATCAACCCCACAAAGGCAGGAGTATTAATCAAAAGAACTCTGTCTCCCCATTCCCTCCTAATAAGTAGAGAGTGAATGCATGGCTGCCTCCATCACAAATAGCAATGAGACCTTAGACTCCATTACCACGGGTTTGTTAATTCATGAAGTGGGTTTCTTCTTGCCCCCTCCTCTCAGAGGTCTCCAGTTTCACCTGGCTTTTTTTTCCTTATTCTCCTTGATTCTTGATACATTTTGTGCCCTTACACTTTCACTCCTCTCATTTCATTGTCATATTTGAAGCAGAAGAATATCATTCCGTTTGGGAGTGCTTCAAGTACAAACCATGTTTCGCTTCATAATTCAGCAGCGAACAAGGTACAAGTTATTTCTGGACATGCAGGAATAACAGAGAAGCAATCATGACACTTTGAGAGCCTTCTACCTGCTAATGGATTTATCTAAATGGCATGAGGAGGAAGCCTAACATCATTCGGCAATGTTAAGTCTATGGACTCCATGTTGTTCTTTTTTAAGGATTTGATTTTTTTTTTTCAACACTTTTATCTGAAGAAACTAGGCTTACCTAAGAGTCCACACAGTTTTCTGTTTTGTAGATTACATGGCTTTCCTGCAATTGAATCTGTTTATCTGTTTCCAAATAAAAATTTATTTATTTTCGTATATATTCTGACCTGGTCTTGATCTTGTATTTGTAATTCTACAGCTGGTTAGCTTAGCTTAGCATAAAGACTGGAAACAGGGGAAAACAGCTAGCCTGGCTCTGGTGGTGAGTATATGTGTGTGTGTGTGTGTATGTGTGTCACACTGTTTCTTGGTCATACTTTAGGGTTCAAGTTAAAGCAGGGATCAGCAACCTTAGGTATGCGTGCCACCATTGGCACACGGTAGCTTAATCAATGGCACACTTGCAAGAGAAGAACTTTTTTGGAAATTATGAAATGCCCTCTGATCCGCATGCTAAATTACCTCTTTCACAGCCATTGGCAGTTGTCCGGCCTGTTATTTAGTTCAATTGATGAATTTTCTGCTAAAACAGTTTCTGCAGCACAGGTGCAGGCTCAGTAGATGATGGCAGGCCCGCTAGCTAAGAAAGCTAAAGTAAAGGTTCAGGCATTCCAGCCCTCATGGACAGAAGAGTGGAGTTTCGTGTTTCAGAATGACCGTGCTGTGTGTACTTTATGTCTTGAAAATGCCGAATGTCAAGTGTTAAATGCTATTTTGAGAACAAACATGAGAAAAGGATGAGGCAGACAAGGCTGAATCCATCAAACGTTTCATGTCCAGGTATGGGAAGCAAGCAAACACCCTCAAAGTCTTTGCCACTGCTAAAAATCTTGTTACCGAAGTGAGCTATCACATTGCTTGTTGCATTGAATATATTAAGGAGGCTTTCCTCTGTAGCTCAAAGGTTTCGGTTGATGGCTTACCAAACGAAGAGAGAGACAATAAAATCAAGAATAAAAGACATTCCCATGTCAGCCAGAACTGTTGAACAACGCATCGAAGAAATGGCAGAAAACATTAGCACTCAGCAGACAGCTGGTTTGAAAGAAGCCACGGTATTTAGCATCACACTTGATGAGAGCGTGAATGTGAATGACATACCATGTTTGGCAGTCCTGGTGAGATACTGCGATTTCACTGCAAGGGAGCATTTTGAGGAGCGAGGGATTGACATTAGCAAGATTTTTGCAGTGACAACAGATGGTGCCCCCGCCATGGTCGGGAAACAGAGGGGAGCAGTCACATTAATTGAGGAACAAGTCGGTCACCCCGTCATGAAACTCCACTGCATAATACACCAAGAAAACCTCTGTGCAAAGATGTCAAATTCAGATCTTAATGAGGTCATGGCTACAGTGGTGAAGGTTGTTAACTTCATAGTTAAGCAATCTGCTCTGACATGCCGACAGCTCCAGTCCCTGCTCAAGGAAATGGACTGCTCATACAAAGATATCCCTCTCCACTCAGCAGTTAGGTGGCTAAGCTGCAGAAAAGTTTTGGAGCGGTTTGTCAGCTGCTTTGATGCCATAAAGGCCTTCCTGGCTGAAAAAGGCCAAGACTATACAGAACTCGAGGACGAGAGGTAGTTTGTGACACTTGTGTTTTTTACAGATATTACTGGACACCTCAACAAGCTCAGTCTCCAACTGCAAGGTGCAGGGCAAACAGTTTTGGACATGTTCGACACATGGGCGGCTTTTGTTGGAAAGCTGGCAGTTTTTTCAAGCGATGCTGCTACCTCCACTTTCCGCAACTTCAGACGACTAAGGGAGCTGTCCACGCAGCACAGCATCAGCACCGCTGAAATACGCAAATACATCAGCAAGTTTGAGTCGGAGTTCACAACACAATTTGGGGAATTTCAGAAGTATGGACCCATGTTCTCTTTCTTGATCAAACCTGATAGCTTTGATGGACATGAACTGGATTTATCTCTGATAGACTGGCTGGATAAGCAGGACATGGTAATGCAGCTGATAGAGCAGAAGAGTTCAACACTGTGGGTGACAAAGTTTGCAGAGCTACGGAGCTACCTGCTGGATATCTCTATCAGAGAAGTTTAGCTGTCTCAGGAACTTTGCATAGCACATATGGCTTTGCATAATGGAGCTCTTTGCCCAAGTCTCTTTTTTTCATCTTAGTTGTAGGTGTTTTCATAAGGATGGCAGCATTCTGATATAGTGCTCATATATAATTACAATGCCCTGATTATGGGAGAAAAATGTTTATTAAAAATGGTGCTATGCATGTTGCCTATATGGATGGAATAAAATTACTGATCCATTGGAGATTGAAATTTTGATATGGTGTCATAATTAAACTTTATGTTAACCTTAATGTTGATATGGCACACTGATTAACAAGAAAATTTAAAAATGGCACTTCATCTCAAAAAGCCTGCTGACACCTAAGTGAGGGATCAGTTAAAAAAATGGAAAATGTTCCCTGAAAGTCAAAAGCCTCAACCTGGTCTGAACACTCGTTTGCAAAGTTACCTCAACTTCCCCATCAAACTGATGTCAGATTGTTCGCGCATGCCCACAAACGACTGTCTGTTCTGTAGCCTTTATTGAGGTTGTTCCATGGGTTGTTTGCGTTGTCCACTCACATATTTCAGATCGGGTCTTGGCTTGAATATGTAAAGATGTATTTGAGAAGTTGACATTTTGAGTAAAGAACGAGAAAAAGAAGTGAAATCTCACTACTACTGTTTGTTTATGTAGCCTCCTGGAAGGAGGAAGGTTCTGGAAGCTAACCAATCAGAACAGAGTAGGCTCATCGGGTGGGGGGCCTTAAAGAGACAGGAGCTAAAATGGCCTGTTTCAGACAGAGGCTGAACTGAGGGACTTACGCACTAAACTTATGTGTGTTTAAGTGCATTATTTACACAATAAAACAGCTTTTTGTTACATAATAGTCTGTTCACAATCAAACAATAAAATGATCTTTTGCTTCATCAGTGATCCACAGAGAAGTGCAGGTAAAGATTATTTAATTTTTCTTGGATTGCTTAACCAGTTGCTCTTAATACAATAATATCTGCTCACTGCAGCCTGCGGCCATTGCACTTCAGCCTTCCCGCTGTCACTGACATAGATTAAGGGCTCCAGTAATATTTGCAGAGCTCGTTTGCACTCTGTGTGGCACATGAAATTGCCATTGACTGCAATCTTGCAAGCTCTCAATGGCCTCAAATCGACAGTGCTTGTTAAAACCGCACCATGAATAAGTCCTAGGATAGGGACACATGCCTCAGGGGGGTCCAAGATGGCTAACAAGCACATTAGGTATGACAACTATGTAGTGCACATTGTTTACACCCACACTCAATGCACATATACCCATGAACACACACACACAAGCACAAAGACCTAAAACTGAAATGTCGAAGGAAAATGGCGAGGGAGTGTGAACAAAAGTGAGTAAAATTAGCTTATTAAGCAAAACACTTAACACAGGCTGCAGCCTCCAAGTTACAGATCACACACAGCACCAGTGCCAACAAAAGATCAGGTAGTCGGGATAATGATTGTAAAGTGGTTTTGAGGTAGCAATTAGCTGTCAGCCATCACAATAACGGCTGTTTGTCTTGTCTGATAGTCTATAACAAAAGAAATCTTGTTCACACAGTTCCTCTCTCCAGTTCTATTCCTCTGCACTCCTCCTCTGCACTCTGGTGCATTGCCAGAAAATCAGATTTCTCACATGGGCAACTTTTCTCCTACTGAGAGATTATTTCAATAAAAAATAAACAGTCTTCCCCCGCAAGGAATGATCACAAGCCAAATGATCCACTCAGAGAATATGGCTTTAAAAATGAATAATGCATATGTTCACTGTTGAATTGTATCTAGCTTCCAAGGGGGGTGGGGTTATCTGTCATGTTGCCTATCTTATCTATTCAATCTGCCTATCAATCTATTAAAACATGCATCATGTTTGTTAAAATTTACATTTTGTATTTATGTTGGTTTCATGTCATTTGAAATGACATTTGACCCATTTTATACAACATGTAAGACAGAATGCACCATTAAAATGTCAAGTGGTGCAATGAGAAATATTAAATATTTTATCCACCTAGAGTGTATGTTGGTACACTGCAATAGAGGATTACATTTTATTCCACCTTAATTTTCCTGTATATTATCATATTTTTATGAAAAATACTGGTTATGCCAACTGACAAAAACCAGTTTGCCTGACCATGTTGCTGCTACAGTTAAAGGCCATTGTTTGTTTGTAAATTTGGGGGCTCGTCCATCTTTTTGGGTCCGTTTTGCGGGTATGTAGCTTTGGTGTTTGATTTGCTAATGCTGGTGTTTGTGATTGGTCATAATTTGTTCCGCCTTACATTACTGGATTTTGCATGGTGCATTTTAAAACGGGTCCAAATTTGTGAATGGAATTATGGTCATAGATGATGTCACTGGGTTTTGTGAGGGTTTCCCTATAGTGCTGTCCTGTGTGCATCATTCCTTTGTGTGTCCAATAGTGTATAGGCACTTTTGTTTAGGAGATGCAGTAGTTTGTAGTTATTTTTGGCGAGGTGATTTGTTTGCACAGGGTAGGTGGGGAGGTGTTTTTCTTGTCTCTGTGTGTGAAAATGGAAATCAATGCAAGGTAAGTGTTGTCTGGCTGGTGTACTGAAAGTTACTTTGACGTAAACGGGTGTTCCCCTGTCAGGTTCAGTGGTGTTACCCCTTTGGATTTCTTCTTGTTTCACTAGTGCTGTGGAGACCGTGGTTAGAGCATTTGGCTCGGGAGCACATCCATGGTTCAGGGGTGGTTGCCAGTTTCTGGTTGCTTTCCCTCGCCACTGGGCTTTAGTGCTTAAATACCCACCACCAGTAACTGCATGAAGACCAGGGTTGAGTTTAGGTAGGTAGATTATTGTTAGGCAGTCAGCTAGAGAGGCGCACTTGTATGCTGTTTATGCCATAGTCTTTGGCTTGTGCAGCAGGGTAGCCTTCACTATTTGTTGCATTGATTTCACGCACACTTGAGTAAATATGGAGAGTGTGGAAGAATGTTTTGCTTCTCCTTCAGAGGAGATTTTAGGTCTGTGCACAAAAGAGCAACTGCTGAAGATAGCAGAATATTATGATATTGATATTGGCGATAAATGTCTAAAAGAAAGAGTGAAGGCCATTTTGAAATCAAATTTATTGGAAAAGAAGGTTTTGACTGTAATCAGCATAATAGACCACTGATACTTGACAAAACTGGCCTCTAACCGAAAGGCTTGTAATAGAGTCAATGGGTGTAACCAGTTACACCCTTTGACATTTCAATTTAAAATCTAATTTGACAGGCATTATCATGGACACCTGATAATTGGACACCTATTACACATAATGTAATATGCACATGACCTTGGTGTGAATATTTCAAACATAATTTAAATTAAAGTAAATACTCATTTTTTATGATGAATGATAAATGTTACCATTTGTAAACCTAAGCATAACTGACCATAACCTTAAAAATGTCAAATAATCTCCAATATTTTAAAGAGAGTTACTAACCTTGGCATGAAGCTGTTAGGGTCAACACGGATCCTTCTCTGTGATATCATTTCCTGTCACATGGTCCTTGAATGGTGGTTACACCACATTGGGTACAATAATCTTATACAATCTTAAACTGCATCCACGTTTCCCTCACTTGCATCTTTTCCTTGCGTCTTAGTGCATCCCACTGTGGATGCATGGAGAGACGTAAGGAAACCAAGCAAGGAGAGAGGAAACGAGGAAATATGTTTTTAGAGAAATGTGATGTCCTTTCCTCCGAAGCGTAACGTAAAGTGACGTCCGTTTCTTATGACAGTCGCAACATCAGTTGTCAGTTGCCTTTAAGAGCTGATCAGCTGTCAGTCGGCTTTAACAGCTGTAGCAACTTTTGATGGAGTTTGTGTCTGCACACGTGTACTGTGATAATACTTATAAAGGTGCACAGTTATCACTGCCAGAGCAGCTGTGTTTTCTCTCTGTTACCTGTTTGACAAACACCTGCACATGAATAAAAGCCTGCATTCTGTATTTATACTGTGTACTGTGTCCCGCTCAGAGGCACATGAACCATTTCTACTGGCAGAAGGTGTTCATATTATTTATTAATTATTTGAGTCTGCATTTATTGATATTCTGATTGTGAATTATTTCACATTATTTATAATCATTTATATTTATAATCATTATTTAAAAACCCAGAATATGATTAGAATGTCTTTTGAACACTGGAAATTATTTATTTGGGTAAATGTTTCAGGGAAAATTGAAATGATGTAACTCATATCAAACCCAACACTCTGAATGGAAATGATGATAAATGATGTAAAATATAAATGTGTTTAAAAAGTCTTACTGACAGACAGACTCTCCCTGACTTTAATTTTATCCATAATAACAACAGTTAATGGGGGAAATAACAGGTCTGATCAGAATCTTTCTAATAAATTAAGAAAGTTGTTTGTGGTTCTTTTGTTGATCAGACCGACAACTAACAGATTTTTAACCAGATGATGAATCACAAAACAAACTTTGGAATGATACACTTGAGTTAGCTGTCTTCACTCTGGTATGAAACTGCAGTGATATCGTGATGTATCAGATCAGTCCGATCAGCTGCAGCATTTCAATAACTGATATCCAATAAGGGGGTGTGTTGGCCAGTAAAAGACCTCCGTGAAGACTGCTCTCATGTATCCTCACTCATCAGAGCAGAAATAAGAGACTTGGGACGGCCTTCAAAATGGTGAACCAGAAGAACTTCCGGTTCAAGTGAGGAGCGAGGAAATATCAAATGAGAGACTTGGGATGCAATAGAGGATTACAGAGCAATGGTATTCCATTACTTTTATTTACTATTAAATAGTTCTACTGTAAAATTATGTCAAACTACTCGACAGGGTGTTTTATTGAGAATTTCACCTTTTTAAGCAAGTTTAATTATTTGGTACCCTTAACCATTGACTGTATATAAATATGGACGATGCGACTCCACTTCCTACCCCTAAAAGTGAAGCCAAAATCTCCTTTCTGGGAGCTGCCATCTTGCTTGTGTGGAGCCAGAGTCTGCGCAGTAGAGTCGGCTAGCGGGATGACGGCCCACGGGACATGCCTCTTCAGCCATCCCACCGCCTGATGGAGGTTTGAGAGCAGCTGTCACAGCTGTCAATCATGATGCCACACCCCTTTTTATATTGTCAAATAACTCCTTAAGAACAAACTTATCAGAAAAATGAGCACTTGGACAAACATCAGTGTGATAAGAAGTGCCTGAAATGACAGAAGCCATCTTTGGGAAAAATTTGTTTGATGTGTACTTTGATTTTTTTAGTTTAGTTTCATGTCACATCCACTAACATGGAGGGGGTGGGATTTATGACCTATACTGCAGCCAGCCACCAGGGGGCGATCAAGATATTTTGGCTTCACTTTTGGGGAGCTGTCATGACTTCAATTTTATATACAGTCATGCCCTAAACCAACAAGAAATGTAATAACACTGCACTTAAAAAAGCTAAATATGCAGGAGCAAAGCAACAGTGAAAAGAAAAGAAAAAGTTTTTTTAAGGGGAGGTCTTGCAGGCTGTGTGTTTGTGACCTACTGTTTTTGCCTCTGTGCATGCTGTTTGATTAGAAACGTCATTAAACGTAATGAGATAAAGTCTATCCAGGGTAAACATAAGCATATGGTTTCATTATTCTGTTAGTAATTTAATACAATTTTAAAAGGAGATGTTTCAGAAATGTGTATGAGAAATTGATATATACCATACAGCAGTAAAGATAACATCAGTCCTGGGTCAATGAAGGATAAGAGTTGCATTAAATATGAAACACAATTTAAAATGTATATCAAAGTGCACTCTGTAAGAAGCTATTGATGGACACACATAAGCTACAAAGAAGCCTAAAATACATTTGAAGATAATTCCTTATCCCTGACTCCTGGATCTTGATGTTTTTAATTAGCGTCTGTGCTCCAAGATATTGTACTTGCAACTGGAGTCCTCCCTGTAGAAATTTTATTCATCAACATCTGCCCTGACTCTGGCATTAATTAAATAAACTTTTAAATTATCAGCAAGCCAGTTATAATATCGTACAATCAAACCCCAGGTGATCATGTGGTTTTGTACTCAAAAGGCTCTTACAAATTCCTTAAAGCAATGAAGGATTATTTTTAAAGACGCTGCATTTTCCTAAAGCCCGGAGAGTGAGTGCAGGTTCACACAGTATCTGTTAACAATGTTTTGTTTTTTTTTCATCTATGTTCTCGTGGTCTTGTAACATTTGCAGGTTGCCTTTAAAAATATTGCCTTGGGTAATGGAACATTTTGGGTGCTAGCCCCATGGGTCTATTTGGCACCCTGCATTATTTCCATTAAAGGTAGAGTCAGTCATTTTGGGGAAAGATTGTTGATATTTGAACTAAACACCCAATCAAATACACCCCTCCCTTCGTGCTCCTTCAGAAGCTCCACCCCCCAAATTCATGGACACGCATTGCCAAGGCAACAAACGACCAAAAGAGAAATATGGCTGAATCCAGAGCGATGCGTCAGCTATAGAGTCACTTCTGTTCCTCTCACACTTTATCAAATTTCGTCTCATGTGAGCACAAAAGTTCATCCACACTCTCCACCTCTCTGCAGCCTCCCCACTTCTCCTCACCTGCGTTCAGCGTCTTTGTCCACAGAAGCAGCCGTGTGTCAGCTGCAGCTCCTGGGGAGCTGAGAGGACAGCGGTCGACCAACTGCCTTCACCAGGCTGACTGACAGCAGCAGAAATCGACAGTGTGTGTATTTATGATTCATTGATATGGTTAATAAGTTCAAAACACATGTACAGCAGGATATTTGTGTGATTTAAACAGTTGCCTGCTCAGATTACCCTTCACTAAAAGCGACAGAAACAGACTTGGAGCATAAAAAGATGCAGGGGGCCTCTGTGAGACTGTTTCAGATTCAGTGTGGATTGATACATTTAATAAAATGGAAGCATATCTGTTCTGTGAGAAAACACTTTCTGTGTGAATTGGCCACGACCTCTCTCGCCAGCCCTCCCCCACCATTCAACGGGTGCTGCAGATGGGAGACTGTCATGTCCTCACACAGACAGCTGCTCTGATGACTTCCCCCTGTCCTGTGCACGAGCACGAACGTCCCCTGTTGCTGATTGGCTGGAGTAGTGTTGTGTGGCTCGATCTGAGCCACTTTGTTTACATGCCCATTTACAGAGCCAGGGCTGTGTATGGACACAGATTTTTTTTCAGCGCACACACAGAACGGACAGCTAGCGGACTGTGAGGAGATATTCACTGAATTTGACAAAAAGTGTCCTGGATTAGAATCTCTAACTCTACCATTAATCCCCTTTGAAATTTTGGCAGGTGAGCAAATTATTGTCACAGGCCATCACAAGGACTTGAGTGGCATGTATTTTGCTGTGAATTCAGCACAATATGTGTCATAAGTCTGGTTATTACTCTTACTATATATGGTTTAACTCCTTCATCTTTCCAGAATTGTACTGCCCCAAGACTCCAAGTGTACCTAAATGGACCATTAACAGTGGATCACAATAATGTGATTACTTTTTTCTGTGACAAGTAGTACGTATAAGCAATTTGAAATTGAGTAAGTACATTACAATTACTAATCACAACACTCCATTACTTTGACATTTTTTGGGTTGCTTGTTTGCTGTTTTACCAGGAGTTTGGTGGAGCACGATATCAGTTTGGTTTTTATGCATTCAGTGAAGAGACTTGTCTGGTACGTGTTAACTTGGCACAGGGGCTTAAAGCGTGGGGAGGCAGTTAGCTTCTACCCAAAAAATAAGAAATGTGATTCACAATAACTCCAATACACTTACTTCCTTTGAGTTAGATGAGAAGATCAATAGCACTCATATCTGTCCATTAAATATGAAGCTACAGCCAGCGGCAGATTAGCTTAGCATAGAAACTGGAAACAGGGGGAAACAGCTAGCCTCTGTCTGAAGGTAACACAATCTGCCTACCAGCACCCCTAAAGCTCACTAATTAACTAATTACTAATTACATCACATTTTGAGATATAACGTGTAAAATCAACAACTCGCCATTTTACAACAGGCTATGTGCCAGACTATGGCCGTGTCTGAAATCACTCCCTATTTACTATATAGTGCACTACATTTACTCTACACCATTTTATTTGAGTATCTGAATGCTGAGTGTGTAAATGTATCCATACTGGACAATGGAACGACAAAAGTACTGCTAACAATCCCATAATGTAATTCTCCACATTTTATAGACGCAAAAATTACTGTTGTGCAACTCTACAGCTGATGGTGATGATGCAAAATGAGTGAGTGTCCGGAATCGCAATTTGCTACTCACTGTTTAGTGTCTATTATATAGGGAGTACTGAATGAGTGAATAAGGGAGTGATTTCGGGCAAAGCCTATTTCTTGGAAAGACGCAGTCACTTTACTGAAGTTGCCATTAGTTGCCTGGCAACCTCATGGTGAGGGCAAGGAAATGACTGCTCCCAGCTAAAAAAATAGTCCAGAACATAACTCTCCCATAATCTGCAACTGCGGATTAAACAAACAAAATATAACATGTGAATTAGGGAGTTTTAAATATGCTGGTAGACAGATTTTGTTATTTTCGGACAGAGCCAGGCTAGCTGTTTCCAGTCTTAATGCTAAGCTAAGTTAACCGCCTTGTTTGAGAGCCATATTGTTCACCTCTCCAAACTCTCAGCAAGACAGCAATCTATTGCAGTGTATTTCTAAAATTATCAAATAAACACCTTTATGTGAGCTGTGCTGAGTAACAAAAGTAATGTAACAAAACAACTAATATAACTAATTACTTTTAACATTGAGTAATCATTAAAGGAATTAAGTTACTTTTTAAATGACATTTTTTAAATGACACACACGTTATGAGTGACAGTTTCAAGTAAGTAGCTTTTAGGTTTCTACGACTTGCCTCATTTACAAAAACATGCTGATTAAATGTTCTGCGTTTTTAGTGACAGTAACAGGAGTATCATTAAAAAGAAGGCCTAATACAGATCCAATTATGTAAATTGCTATCATTTTTTTTTCTAGAGATGCATTTCAGAGAAAAATTATTTCTAGACAACTGCAGCCAATGTAAGAGGGCAGGGGGGGACCAGCCAAACCGCCTGCCAAAACAGACCATTAGCAGCTCATACACTGATCAAACCCACATCCCCATTATCTCAACCAGCCTCTTCATTTCTCATGCAGAGCCATGTTAATTGTCACTCATATCTCCCATCTTTAAGCCACTCATCTTTATTCAGCTGATCTGATTACAGTTTGCATTTTCAATTAATGCCACAACCCAGAGAGAGAGAAAGAGAGAGAGAGAGGGGAGAAAAAAACCAAAGAGAAGCTGATTTCCAGATTGAGTTTGAAATGTGGAGTGATTGCAAATGAAGTGAACAAGAGCTGGATGCATGGAAAAACGCCAGAGATGCTGCGGTCCACAGCTCTGGAGGAGCACATCTGGAGCCCCTCCAAGTGCCCTGGGGGCGTCGCTAAGAGGAGCTCCACTCCCCGGCTCCGTCAAAAGCAGCGAGGAGAGAGGGAACATTTAAGAAAATAGGAAGAAAATAGAGAGTTGGCTGGCAGGGTCTGTTTGTACTGTTGAGCAGCTGTTCCTTCCACAGCTTCCTGTTTTTTCAGCCCTAAAAGAGACACTTTGTCATACATCCACAATAACTCTCACGCGTCTTGCATCTTTATATTCATCTGTCACTCTGCTCCAAAATACTATAATAACGAAATGAAAGTGATCATCTGCAAATGTTCACTTACAATAAGTGCTAGGTCAAATTTGTTGTTTGGATCTCTTTGAAAAATGGTCAAAGCGAGAGACTGAGCCTCTTTGAGGACGGTGAGTGCGAGGTTAGAGGCAGAGTGCAGGCAGAAATATCACTGATGCTCAGGGCGAGCAGCGAGCATCCTGTGTGAGCAAGAGGTGATGTGGAAAAGGGGGTCTTTTCTGAAGGCACAGAAGAAGATGCCTCATTTGGATGCAGTTAATTAGAAAGGTTGATTGATTTGATGGCACTAGCGGCGCGACAGCAGAGTGCACCGGTCTGTGAAGGAGTCCACGCTCAGGTCGATATTTAGGCCTTCCAGGGAAGCTTTAATAACAACATTAAAGGCTCTATGAAGAAGCCCGTCTCCTTTTTGTGTTTGTCTTCCAGGAAACAGTCCGCACATGATTACACAAATCCTTTTCAAATAAATTTCTGTTTGCTCTCAACATGACTCTGCTCCAGATAGATAGTGAAACACTGTGGTGACTTTAGTTTACTTTATGCACTTGTGTCAAAGAGCATTGATTTTGTTTGAGAGAGCCATTATAATGAAATTCTGTTGCACGGTTGTTCAAGAGGATATGAGGCTCTTCTGATGATGATACACTTCATACCACGTCTATTTATCACCTTGGGACTGGCTTATGTATTAAAGCTGGACTCCCATTGAGCTGCCCTGCCCAGAATCTATACATTATTTTCTTCTTATTATTTATTAATAAAATTATTTATTATTATTTTCTTCTCTAACCTTTTTCTAATCTGTGACATTTGGTTATTACATGAATAGGACAACAAGGACATTAAGATTCCCCACATGTTGTTGCTCTCAAGTGTAAAAAACCCAAATATGATATAATTGTAGTTTTGTTCATTCAAGTTCAACCAAAGTGGGATTTTAAAAATACATTTTATTTGATCTGAAAGTTCAAATTTTGTGCCCATAAACTGTTTGGGGAAAAAAAATCTGCAGCCCCTGGGATTATCAATTTAGAACATAGCTGCAAGCAACATTATGAGAGGTGTAAAACATTCCACAGTATGCAATGTTTCAGCTCTCAGGAATACAGTAACTGAATGCACTTGCTTTATGTTAGTTGCTATTGAAAGGAGAAGTGTAATGTTGTTAAAGCTTCTCGCAGCCAGGAGATACAGAGAGACTGAGTCTTCTTCTCACCTTCTGTTCACAATATTTCATCTTAATTCTCAAAGGAGGGGCTTTTTTTTCACAACATTGTCCTCCACAGTGCTTCCTGTTTTCACACAGCACTTTTAACCTACAGTAGATAAATAATCATGTCTATGAATATTTAATATCTATTATCTATTATTTTCCATGATTGAAACACAGGATAATAGCTTTTATTATTTTATTATTTTTCCTACTTATTTTTTTGTTTATTTACTCATTGTTTATTTTCTGCAGCCGTGGGGTATATGTATAATATATAATATATATATTTTTTTAATAACTGACATTTTGGAGATGTAAGGTTTTCATCCAGCACTTCCACTAATGTTCTGTTCATTTTCTTATATGAATAGATAAATGGGCAAAAAGCAAATATCTTCATTTGCATGTAACACAATTAAGACCTTTTAAAACAATGACAAATGGAGGGAGCGGCGGCATGTCAGTCAGCCTCGTCACTGAGAAGGCAAAGACAGCATCGGTGAACCTTACAGTTTTAACGAAAAAGCAAAATTCTGAATGTACAGATGAAAATAAGTGTCTAATGCTACAGGAGTGATTTCAGAAGTTTTTGGTGATGTTTTGATACTTATGTTTGGATGTTTTATATCTGACCAGAACTTCTTTCTCATGCAGACTATGAACTTTGCTTGAAAATGGCTGAATACACGACTTCTTCCATGTACAGTAAGCTTGACATCAATCATTGTAACTGAAATAAAAGTGACCACATGCTGTTCTTCATCAAACTTTACCCACCCACCCTTATCTTATACCTGACACCAGTATGAGTAAAATAACATTTAGATAATTTAATCTTACATAAATAATGATTTGATGCATTCACACTAATAACAATAATGGCCCTGCCTGAAGGAGACAGCCCATAAAGTGCTCTCTCCACACTCTGACATCATTTTGTTAATTCTTTGTTCGCTGATAGTCCTCCCCTATAGTGTTGATTTGCTGTTTGTTGTGAATGAGAGCTGCTGTGTCAATGTTTGCTTTTGTGTGCCACAGCTGTGAAAAATAATTTCCTCTTGCGGACAATTAACTACCCAGAATAACCCCACTCTGTCTCGGTAACCCCACTCTGTGGTGGTAACCCCACTCTGTCTCGGTAACCCCACTCTGTGGTGGTAACCCCACTCTGTCTCGGTAACCCCACTCTGTGGTGGTAACCCCACTCTGTGGTGGTAACCCCACTCTGTGGTGGTAACCCCACTATGTCTCGGTAACCCCACTCTGTCTCGGTAACCCCACTCTGTGGTGGTAACCCCACTCTGTGGTGGTAACCCCACTCTGTCTCGGTAACCCCACTCTGTGGTGGTAACCCCACTCTGTCTCGGTAACCCCACTCTGTGGTGGTAACCCCACTCTGTGGTGGTAACCCCACTCTGTCTCGGTAACCCCACTCTGCCTCGGTAACCCCACTCTGTAGTGGTAACCCCACTCTGTCTCGGTAACCCCACTCTGTCTCGGTAACCCCACTCTGTGGTGGTAACCCCACTCTGTGGTGGTAACCCCACTCTGTCTCGGTAACCCCACTCTGTGGTGGTAACCCCACTCTGTGGTGGTAACCCCACTCTGTCTCGGTAACCCCACTCTGTCTCGGTAACCCCACTCTGTGGTGGTAACCCCACTCTGTGGTGGTAACCCCACTCTGTTTCGGTAACCCCACTCTGTCTCGGTAACCCCACTCTGTGGTGGTAACCCCACTCTGTCTCGGTAACCCCACTCTGTGGTGGTAACCCCACTCTGTGGTGGTAACCCCACTCTGTCTTGGTAACCCCACTCTGTGGTGGTAACCCCACTCTGTCTCGGTAACCCCACTCTGTGGTGGTAACCCCACTCTGTCTCGGTAACCCCACTCTGTCTCGGTAACCCCACTCTGTGGTGGTAACCCCACTCTGTCTCGGTAACCCCACTCTGCCTCGGTAACCCCACTCTGTGGTGGTAACCCCACTCTGTCTCGGTAACCCCACTCTGTCTCGGTAACCCCACTCTGTGGTGGTAACCCCACTCTGTGGTGGTAACCCCACTCTGTCTCGGTAACCCCACTCTGTGGTGGTAACCCCACTCTGCCTCGGTAACCCCACTCTGTGGTGGTAACCCCACTCTGTCTCGGTAACCCCACTCTGTGGTGGTAACCCCACTCTGTGGTGGTAACCCCACTCTGTCTCGGTAACCCCACTCTGTGGTGGTAACCCCACTCTGTCTCGGTAACCCCACTCTGTGGTGGTAACCCCACTCTGCGGTATAACCCCACTCTGCGGTGGTAACCCCACTCTGTCTCGGTAACCCCACTCTGTGGTGGTAACCCCACTCTGTGGTGGTAACCCCACTCTGCGGTGGTAACCCCACTCTGCGGTGGTAACCCCACTCTGTCTCGGTAACCCCACTCTGTGGTGGTAACCCCACTCTGCGGTGGTAACCTCACTCTGTCTCGGTAACCCCACTCTGTGGTGGTAACCCCACTCTGTCTCGGTAACCCCACTCTGTGGTGGTAACCCCACTCTGCGGTGGTAACCCCACTCTGCGGTGGTAACCCCACTCTGTCTCGGTAACCCCACTCTGTGGTGGTAACCCCACTCTGTGGTGGTAACCCCACTCTGTCTCGGTAACCCCACTCTGCGGTGGTAACCCCACTCTGCGGTGGTAACCTCACTCTGTCTCGGTAACCCCACTCTGTGGTGGTAACCCCACTCTGTCTCGGTAACCCCACTCTTTCTCGGTAACCACACTCTGTCTCGGTAACCACACTCTGTGGTGGTAACCCCACTCTGTCTCGGTAACCCCACTCTGCGGTGGTAACCCCACTCTGTCTCGGTAACCCCACTCTGTGGTGGTAACCCCACTCTGCGGTGGTAACCCCACTCTGTCTCGGTAACCCCACTCTGTGGTGGTAACCCCACTCTGTGGTGGTAACCCCACTCTGTCTCGGTAACCCCACTCTGTGGTGGTAACCCCACTCTGTCTCGGTAACCCCACTCTGCGGTGGTAACCCCACTCTGTCTCGGTAACCCCACTCTGCGGTGGTAACCCCACTCTGTCTCGGTAACCCCACTCTGCGGTGGTAACCCCACTCTGCGGTGGTAACCTCACTCTGTCTCGGTAACCCCACTCTGTGGTGGTAACCCCACTCTGTCTCGGTAACCCCACTCTGTGGTGGTAACCCCACTCTGCGGTGGTAACCCCACTCTGCGGTGGTAACCCCACTCTGTCTCGGTAACCCCACTCTGTGGTGGTAACCCCACTCTGTGGTGGTAACCCCACTCTGTCTCGGTAACCCCACTCTGCGGTGGTAACCCCACTCTGCGGTGGTAACCTCACTCTGTCTCGGTAACCCCACTCTGTGGTGGTAACCCCACTCTGTCTCGGTAACCCCACTCTGTCTCGGTAACCACACTCTGTCTCGGTAACCACACTCTGTGGTGGTAACCCCACTCTGTCTCGGTAACCCCACTCTGCGGTGGTAACCCCACTCTGCGGTGGTAACCCCACTCTGTCTCGGTAACCCCACTCTGTGGTGGTAACCCCACTCTGCGGTGGTAACCCCACTCTGTCTCGGTAACCCCACTCTGTGGTGGTAACCCCACTCTGTGGTGGTAACCCCACTCTGTCTCGGTAACCCCACTCTGTGGTGGTAACCCCACTCTGTCTCGGTAACCCCACTCTGCGGTGGTAACCCCACTCTGTCTCGGTAACCCCACTCTGTGGTGGTAACCCCACTCTGCGGTGGTAACCCCACTCTGTCTCGGTAACCCCACTCTGCGGTGGTAACCCCACTCTGCGGTGGTAACCCCACTCTGTCTCGGTAACCCCACTCTGCGGTGGTAACCCCACTCTGCGGTGGTAACCCCACTCTGTCCACAGTCCACAGAGAGACGCCGCCATACTTGGGGCCACGCCTGGGCCACAGAGAGACGCCGCGTCTCTCTGAGGCCCGCCCCCATACTTGGGGCCACGCCTGGGCCACAGAGAGACGCGTCTCTCTGAGGCAATATGCATGTGCACCTGAAAGCACAGACAGATAGACAGAGATGGGTATAGATATACTCACGCACATGCGCGCGCACACACACACACACACAATCAAAACAATAAAAGTCAATCATTTTCTTCTGACATCCAAATTAAAACTAAGCGTCCCCCGAGAGGATTGTATTACCGGAGTGGTGCATGCTTATGACAGCTTCATCACAGTAGTATGAAATGCAGACCATGCCAGAGGGACACTATTGTTTACCCCCAAACCATTACCAACTATTCTATCTTATAAATCATTCTTTGCATTCACTCAGCTCCACGCCTTTTTTTTTTTTTTTCACTGTGTCTGGTGGTTTATTAATACTTGCACCCTTCATGCTCGGCTGAACGAGATGAGCCCCAGACTTCTGGCATCATCCATGCACCTTGTCATGCGGAATTGATTTTGCTTTGTTGCTTTTGGGCATCTACAAGGTCCAAAACTGTTGGCAGATGCCTCATATGTATGTACAGTGTAGTGCACTGCTTATGTAACGGAGCCCAGTCTGACTTTGATTATGCTGCATATATGATCCACATATTCAATCAAACACATTTATAAAACTGTAGTTGATTTTATGAGCGAATTTAATATTAGAATATTTGTATTTTGTATTTTTTATGACCAAGGCTGTATAATTTTAAAGTGTTACTTCTATTATTTTCCAATTTCAGCTTTGTGTAGTGTTGACAGAGCTGAATTGAATAATTAATTTATTCTCCTGTCTTAATTTTATTTCTATATTATCTTTAAATATTCAGCCATGACAGAGTTGGAGAGAGGAGTGCAAGGAGGAGTTTGTTGTGTTGGAGTACAGAAAGCAGAGTTTAGTGTTACCTAAAATATTTTCAAAGTTATGCGAGACTTGGTTAGACATAACAACAAACAGACCGGATCAAGCAAAAGGTAAAGAAAAATGTTTTATTTCTCTGTATGGATCCTTTTTATAAAGGTGTCAAACACTTATAATAACAATCTGAGCCTGTCAGTGGCAAAAACAAGCACTTGGAGTGGACGTACATTGACGGGGCGCTATTGCCCCGTCGGATTACATTGCAGCCCAGCTGCCGACTGATGCACTCTCGCTCAATACTGGACCAATTTCAAAATTTGTTGTCCCCATTAGTCACTTAGACACAAAATGATGGTGATGATAGGGTCCAGGTTGAAAAATACTGAAGTTTCCCTTTAAAGGTGAAAATGCTTTATTCAAGTTCTGCTGCCCTCTGACACACATTTAATGTAGTTAGAAGATATAATAATCTACACTTAATTAATTATGATTTTTGTTGCAGCGTGACGTTTTTGTGCACTCTTTGTTTTTGTTTAGGTGACGCAGGTAGTAAAGATATTAGCCTTTCATTAAAATATTCTTATATATACAATTTAATAAAAATGATTCAGGATCTCTATGAGATTGAGATCAAAAACTTGCCATAATGAGCTGCCCTAAGATCAAGGGATGCAGCTTGTCTCACATGGCTCTCTAAACCACTGAATGTTTACATGATCAATCCATTTTATCAATGTTGGCAGTCAATATTGCAGAAGCAACCTCAGTGTCAAATTCTTCTTCCAATTCAAGGATTCTGTACTGTATGAGAGCAAAACACACACACTTCAACAGAAATTATGTTTTTATTTATGTGATGTTTCACTGAAGATAGAGATCTCAGGTCTGAGGCAGATACTGCTGCTGCTGCTGCTGCTGAAAGCACACATCTCATGCTTCTCATCATTTATTAATTCATATATAATGCGTCAGAAAACAAATTCTCAAACTCAATATTTTGACTTCTGTCTTCACTCTACCGTATACGTCCCATGGGACAAAAATGGTGGGTTGGTATAGTGGTGACTTTTAAAACCTATAGTTTATTTATGTTGTTATCTTTAGTCATATTGCTTCTGAATACATTCAACATAGGTGCCTCAAAAACTGTCAGCTACTTCCAGTAGCAGTTTTTGGTTAGCTTTCTCTCTAAAAACCTTTGCTGAAGTTATTCAAGCAGGTGAGAGCTAATGTCAGCATGATGACCATTTAAAAGAGCTGATGAGATATCGGCATTCTGTAAAGGCATGCATGTTGATTGGCTGCTTATTCTTGATGCCGCCAGTGACCTTTCGAGTCAATCAGAGAAGAAAATAGGGAGGCCCTACATGATGCTTTGGGATGTATTGACTGTTTTCAGCAGATGGTAAGAGCCATTTCAAATCCCGGTGGAGACTGAGAAGTCCTGTGCCACCCTTTGTTCCCCCACACACACTCACACATACACACTTCAGGGCTGACACGATAAAATCAATCTTGCCGTGACAGTGCTTCCCCCAGCAGCTAGGGGCCTAAATTTATTGGTCTAAATTAGGATCTGACCCAACACCTTTCTCTCAGAGGAGACAGGAAGTAGTACAATTTGGGAAGCAAATATTGGACAATAATGTCGGCAAAATGAAGGTTTCTCAATGGATACCAATATATATATTGCCAACTGTATGTGGGGGAACTTGCCTCTTTAATCCTCAGACACATCAACTGTCTTTCCTATGAACTATATTGATAGGTTGGTTAGACATGGCAGACATAAACAGTTATAATCTTCTGTTTAATGTGCATAGATTGTATGTGTAAAAGAAATACTGTAGCTTATTAATGGTCATGATTAGTTACAGCTCCTCTAACAAGGTATCAAAATGCTGTGGGTACTTGTACACAGTGGGTACTTACTACTGCCAGGGGCTAAGTGTTTAGTTCAACTAATTAACTCAAATAAAAATAATTATGATTTGATTTTTTAAAAAAGTATCCACATATTAAAGCCAAATAGGATGTATTTTCTTGTAACACCGTGTGTTGTACTGAGAAATTGAAATAGCTAAAAGTAATGGATAAATGGCTGAAATTGTTAGCTAAAAATAATGGACAGGTAAAAGTAAACTGTTTTAAATAGTTAAAGCATTAATATTTTGTATTATTGTATTAAATGACTGTGTTATGTCAGAGGATTTGCCCGTAGTGATGAACCTACAGAGAATTATCAGTGACTCTGCAGAGCTTCAGCTTTACGGAGCTTTAAAGCATTTTTTAGCTTATTGTTTAGCTGTTTTGGTTCACTCACACCACTGACACAGTGTCGTTTTCACCCACAGCAGACAGCTGTTTTCAGAGAAAAAGCTCTAAAAACCCACTGTACACTGCTCAGCACCAAACCGCAAACAGACACAGTTTGCGACTAGCTGGTGAACAGAGTGGAGCATTTAGCAGCTAAAGAGCCAGATATTTCCCTCAGGAGGTGATAGAGACCAAGTACATATCGGACTTATATTCAGCAAGGGGACAGAAACACGACTCCAAATGAATGTTAATGATGCTCCGTAACTGTTGGATGTGTAAAGAAGCAACTATTTGCTAACAAGTTAGCCACTTAAAAGGTGACGATATGACAGAGTTGTGTTCACATCTTGTTTTTGCTGCCGCCAAGTAGCCAAAAAAATCAGTTAATGCAGGTTTAATAAACAGTTGGATAGTTTGCTAAAAGTAACAGATAAGCCATTTTAATAATAGCTAAATAGTAACTGTAATGGAAAAGCAGTTGAAAAAGTAAGCTAAAAGTAGTGAATGAATGGTTGCGTCCAGTTTGTGCCACTCCAAATGGTGAATGCAAAGCAAAAACCTAAGCACTGACAATTTATTTTTTATACAATTATAAAATCCAGTTTATAATCCATAACAACATGTCATGAATATGATAGATGGTGCTGATGAAGAGCACTTGAGCTCATCTGATAAGGTTTTGGGGGATCACACAAAAAAGGTCAGGAACTACCATCGTAATGTGCCTGATATTACTTACCATGTAACAAAGGATAAAGGATTTTTCTATTTAGTGCTGTTTATCTCCCTTTATTTTACTCGATATTTCATACAGGATCAATTTCCTTGAAGCACACAAGCCATTCCAGAAAACTTTTAATGAAAGCGCTTAGTGGGGTACGATGCCGCGCCTCCTTAAAATCTACCATTTGTTTACTGTTATCAATATGCTTAATGAGCTGGAAAATAACCTGCATTCAAATGGCAGCGGTTGGTGTCCAGCTCTTCCATTGTGGTGGTGAAAAGCGATGCACAATTGCTCAAAGGGAGTGCTGCAATCAGAGCAAAACTAACCTCCTTATTATGGACTCCAAGCTGTCATCTCCATCAAAGAACCTTAAAAAACTATTTGTCGTCTTTCAGAAAGCACATAGTTAGGACAAAGCTTGTGCAGAGCTCTCTGTGATCAAAGATCTGCGAAGGTCCAAATAAAGCATTTTATTATTTTTCAAGGGCCAGATAAGGTCAGCGATGCCTTTCCGCATTATCCACACTATTGTTGTGGATCTTGTTTTTGCAGCTCATGCACTAGCCTACTGAGTAAAGAAGTGAAACTGGAAAGACACATTTCCTTTCCTTTACCATGATGTGAAATGAAAGTAGTAGTTGTGGTAGTAAATTGTATTAGAGCTATAGGAAGTGATTTATCTTTGGCCTTTTCTGAATAATTTAATTTTATCAATATCAAGTCAATATAATGTAAATATGAAAACAAGTCATTAAATACTTATATTGATAAGTCTGTGGTAACTTTATATAGTTACATATTGTCAGCCATTATAATAATGATACTGACTGTGAGCCATTATCCAGGCTTACCAAGATTTAATCTAAAGTCAAAGCGTCACGCAGTTTTGCATCATGTGTTTGATTATTGTTACTCCACCTATTTAATTTTCCTGCCACCACGCTGACTTCCCTTATGCAAGAGTTAATTTGTCCACTACAGGTTGATATACCTGCAGTGCACGGCGACAAGATTTCATTGCATTAATAATGTGACACTTAATTGATCTCTGTGGGGAAAATTGTCGATTTGCTTCCCTCCACAGTGTAAGGTCAGATTTCAAGGTCAACTTCTGAACAGCAGCAGCCCTGGAGCTGGAAGAGATGAGACGTGTAGCTCAAAGACACACAGGCACAACAAAAGCACCTGAAATTTGATTTTGTTTTGTTTTATTAGTTAACGGGGAGTCTCTAAATTTACCTTGCTGGCTTGAATATGTCCTCATCTGCAGTACTGTCACCTCACCTTTTATCATTTCAGTGTCAAATCCTTTTTGAGCTAAATAAATTCTGAAGTAAAATTTTTAGTCATATCAAATATAACTATATCTAGAATCCTACATCTAAATATCCAGTATAAGTTATAGCAGGGTGGGCATTGTGTTGTTTTGCTTTAACCAACATATAATATTTCGTAAATATATATATATATATATATATATATATATATATATATATATATATATATATATATATATATATATATATATATATATATATATATATTCTGAAATGTATTGTCTAACATTTTATCACTTTACAGGATTTTGATGTGTCAGAAAGTTTGACCCCATCTCCCTACATAAATAATATAAATGGATAATAATAACAATAATAATGATGATGAACATAACGATAAAAACATTTAATGATTTATTACATAAATACAAACAAGATATGACCAAAGATACATTTAAATCCTCCATTTATGTCCTCTAACATTTGACAAGCATTACTGTGCTGATAGAAGAAAAGAAAAAGACTTACCCCTTCAATAGATTACTAGTTCATATCGCTGTTAACTTTATGCCCATTTCCAACATGGATCAGCATTCAAATGCTCCATTTATTTTCCCATTGAGAAACTGATACTCCAATAATTTAAGAAAAAAATAGCAATATTCTTCCTCCGTTTCACTCAGAAGACACATAACTCTGGAGGTCTGTGAACCTGAACGGCAAACGGTCTTAAAAGGATGGTTTTCAGGTGCATATATGCTTCACCGGCCCCTTCACACCTGTGCATTAGTATCATCACTCTAGCAAATCATTCAATCTGGTCTCCCTGTAGGTCTAATTAAGCCAATAATTCCACACCCTCTCCGTGTGTCCTCCATCATTCAGCTGTGGTCTGCAGTCTGGCGGTTTTCTAGCTCCTCACCTGCTCCATTTTGTGAAGTGGAGCAAGGAGTGGAAAGGGAAGAAATGCTTAAGAGAGATGACAAAGCACGGTAATACCCAGAGGGCCAGGTAATAGATGGCCTCGGACACTAGTTATGATACATGTCACTGGTGTTTCCACAGCAGCAGCTCGGCAGGGTGCTGGAGGAGGTGAACCCTGCCAGACTGCTGAATACTCCCTCTGATCCACAGATAACCAGTGCAGCGAGTGGAGAAGCCCACCGGGGGTCTGGACAGAAAGAGTGGTGTTAGACACTTCCCTCCACCTTACAGTATGACTGCCACTGCCCTTGATGTCTGAAACATGTATTAGGTAAAATATGTATCAGCACTTACTGGTAAGACAATCACTCTGCCCAGTTTTTGATTTCTTAGTTTTCCTTTTCAGGAAACATCGACGGATTCTCAGATCACTTCACATTGACATTTCAAGGGGAGGAGACGTATCAAGGCATGGGTATGAGTGTGATAGTATGAATGGTATCCACTGCCAACAGCATCTCAGGCTAGATCCCACTCCATCAGTCCATGAAATATTCATCCATAATTCCAAAATGTCTGTCATGAATACTGTACAACAGGATCCCTCCTGAATCCTGGGCCGCAGTAACAGCAGCACACTAAAACAGAGCCACATCAGTGTAGGATATAGGAAATATTTTCTTGTTCAAACTGGATTTGTAGATGTGTTTTTCACTGTTTAGGATGCAGGATAGTCGTGAATAGGGCCTGTAGAAAGTCTCGTTCCCTCAGTATCATGTTTCCTGATAAGGCAGAGCTGTGACAGTCACATACTGTGTGTGCAGCAACATGTTCCTGTTGCACACGGCTCTGAATTCAAGCCAAACCCCTCGAACTACCTGCCATCGGACATGGTACAGTTACCACAGGCCGTAGATATCCGCTTCCTTAGCACCCATTAGCAGGCAGCCGAGGATTTATCACTAATGTCAGGGAGGCATTAGCAGACCTAATGAAATTTCACGTTGTTCTTCAAGCAATATTATCCCTGTGACCCCACTCTTTTCACTACAGCAAGGTTTAACTGCTGAATGTCAAACAGCTGGCTAAGCCTGTGGCATCAAGTTTAGTTACATTTTTTTTTTTATCTGTGCTCATTTGGATTTGTGTTCCTCTCAGAATAATAGAAAATAATGACAACCCCCCCCTCCCCGCTCCCCGCCCCTTTCAGTCTGAGGTGGGCTGCAAGTTAATGACATCGGGCCATGTTGCACTTGGCTGCATCCCCACACATAATTATGGTCTGATTGTCACAAAAATCGCCCGCACTCGCCACTATGGCTGCTGTAAACTCCCCCCTCGAGATTAACGAAAAGGCAAATTATCTTTAGTGTGCTGAGGCTCCAACCATAACTGCCCTGAAATGAGTAATTAAAATGTAGCTTCATAGGTGCAGCCTGGAAATTAATTGCCATGCCTAAAATACAAATTCTCATTTTGCATGAGATCCACTGCCAGATGGAAGATGTACAGTATAGTGATGTGCACATTCATGGTGTTTTTAAGTGTGTGGCTACATGGATGAATGAGGAGAGAGGAGGAAACCCAATTAACATGGCCATTAACTTTATAAACTATAAATTTAATATTATATAAAAGATATAAATCTAAAATACAGACTATAATATCCCCTTTGTTACTGATACAGTTTTTATTATTTAGATATCTTCCAATAAAACACAATAATTCATGATTTATTTTCTGTCTTCATTAGTTACGGCTGTTGTCTAGAAAGCTTTAAAGACGCATTTTTCATGACTGACACAGCAGCTTTTCACAGTTTTGCCTGTGTGCAGAAATGCTAAAGTTTGCTTTGTGTGCTCCTCCGACACAAAAAGAATTTTGAGAATAGGCTTCCTCTGAGGCCATCAACACAAACAGCAAACAAAACCAAATGAAAATCCTTTTCTGGGTCTGTATACCGTCTGATGGATGCAACGCTGACTATGTGTGTTTTTGTATTTTTTTCAAAAATCTGTAGTAAATCAATTCCCTGGAAGTGAGGAAATTGTGCCGGATTTGCCACCGCCCACAACATTTGACAGCCTTCAAATGCAGACAGTCTGAGGTTCAGAGTTGGATACCTGATTACGTTCAGGGTTATGGCAACTCAAGTTCAGCCGTATCAAAGAGAATCCATTACATGTGCAGCATATGGAGAGGTGGGGCGGCTAGTTGACAAGGGCAAGAGACCACAGAAAGACAGAAGCTTTTAATAAATAAACATTGTTTGTGGTGGGGGCGAGGGCAACAAAATTAAAACTCTGAGCATGTATGGCTTTGGATTTTTCAGTCAGTAGTTTCAAGCTTTTCAGTTGTTTCACCATCTCTTAAACTGAGCTTCCTGGTGGAGCCGTCACTGCACAGCACTGGGAAGATTCTTGTGTGGTGAGGAGATACATGGAGGACTTGGCAGACTGAAAAACCAGGACACACACCTCTCTTGTCCCGCCTCTCCCTCATGCAGACCTCTCCTGGGACTTACCTCCAAGTTCAGGTGGTTGGTCGTCATGGTAACAGCTGAGAGTGAGGGCTATTTGCATTGTTTCTGCTTTCATCTCTAAAACCATGTCATTATCCATACAGTACAGGTACTCGTGTTTATATGTATGCTCCAGTCTGCCTGATTGTCAGTCTATTTGTCCGTCCACTTGCTCGTCTATCTGCCTCTGTGAGATGTCTCCTCGACTGCTCTCCTCTCCGGTCGATCCCAGCACCATTCCTCCATCACCGATTCATTTGCCGCATCTGCTTCTTTATTGGGTATACAGCTGGAGCACTGCCTGTATCTGCACCCACTTTGTTCTGCACCCCACTCTCTATTAATTACTAAATTATAACCCCTCACACACACACACACACACACACACATACATACCATGAAAACCTCCTCATTTAAATTAGTCATCTACACACCTGACAGCATTCAAAAAGAGGCCAGTCCTTGTGTTATGCCTGTGTCATGTGACTGAACACTCATGTTACATGTAAAACGTGCACGAAAACGAGCTTGATAACAATAATGTGATCTCAGTGCTCTGAGGAACACCCAGGTTGTGAGGAACACTTCTGACATCTGCTGGTCATGATGTGAACATCACAAAATATGAAAAAAATCAAATAAATGGACAAAAGGCTGCTGATGGCAGGTAGAAGCGGGAACAGCAAATGTGGTTGACTAACTCACTAATTATTGCTCTGCAGGAAAGAGATGAACTACAATTTATCATCATAAAACATGCAAATATTGAAATACAGGTAATATTTTCATAATTGTGGTTATTTACAATAGCAATTCCACATCCAACAATGAAATATGCATTTTTGTCGACATGCATCTGCATCAAACTGTACTCTAGCACTACACATGCGAAAGCACACACACTTGCAATAAAAGCCAAACTATGTGTGCAGAATCTGCAATCCTCTAACAATTTCTGCTTGAGCAAATCACATGATGGTTATACTGAAAATCTGAACACTCAGGCTGTTTCCTGTGAGATATCATTCTCTTAAAAAAAAAAAAAAGCAAAACCTGCTCAACCATAGGCTCGCTGCTGCACTAATTGGGAGGATTTATTAGCTATCAGATGAAAGCTTTTTTACTCGTTTCATTTTGTCACCTGTACATATGAAGGAGACAGGCTGGTCAACATTAAAGTGTACAAACATCTGTCGGAGAAACTGCAGCAAACCTCTCTCTCGGGACCTAACGTATACAGAAATGAGAGATTAAGGCCTAAGAGACTTGCGTTTTAATCTGTCCATACTGTGTATATTTGAGCGAGATGAGAGTGAGAATACACAGAGGATCGTGAAAAGGCCCTGGAGTCTACAGTGTTTCATTGTGAGTCTGGATATATGCCAGTATTTCATGAGAGGAAGAGCAGCTGTTTGCTGAATTCACATATCCATATCTAACTGCTCAGTGTTTTGTCTACATCAGTTCGCACCTCTTCACAGCATGGTTCATTTCAGAATAGTGGTGCTTTATAAAGTCATCACGAGGGGAAAAGCCAAATTAATCCGTCAATGTTGTGTTTCCCAGAGTCACAAGCTCTCCATATATCAGGTCTAAACAACAGTCAGAAAGATAAGCTCTAAAATAGAAATAATAAACCTTGGTTTAAGTATAATGTTATGATGTGCCACTTCAGAACAGAGTAGAGAAAAGTTAGCAGTTACGTGTCTTTAAGAATATATATAACCTCTAAAATATATGCAGATATTCACATACAAAACTAATTTCTTGTGTCATCCATCTTTAAAGCAGCAAAAGGTTAGTAAACAGTTGTCTCTCGCTGCTGGCCCTGTGCCTGGTGGACCCATCTTATCCCAGTTCGGACCTCATTACACCGATGACGGCTTATTTATCTGATTATATATTATCTAATTATATATTTTATTATTATTACAACCATTATGACTATAGATAATATTATTTATCTATTTTTTTCTTTTGTTTACTTGTTCTGGCCATTCACCTACCTCTGTACATATTCTTATTTAATGCAGGTACATTTGTGTATGTGTGTGTATGTGTGTATGTAAGCATGAGCGTGTATATTATTATGTATTACATTATCTATGTGGATGTATGTGGGTGTGTATATGTATTTTATATGTGTATATGTTATGATATTTGTTTTGGGGGGAATTAGATTGGTTTTTTAGTTATGACATGTCACACCTATGATGTGACTGGTGGCCAGGGGGAGCTTTGGCCATATTATATGACCCCCAGATACATGAATATACATGTATGTATGTGTGTATATGCTATATGTTGTATATATAATGTCTCAAAAAAACAAACAACAACAAAAAAAACAAAAAACATTTGCCTCTTTACACATCCAGCAGACATGGAGCAACAATAACATTAATTTTGATCAATATGTTTGGTCACCTGTCTCCACCAACTCCTCCAAAATATCAGGCTCTTTAGCTGCTAATGTGTTCACCAACTAACTTTGTATATTTGCTGTTTATTAGAGGGTTTTTTCCTGTTACTACAAACAGCTGCCTGCTGCTGCTGGAAATAAGGTTGAGAAGAGCAGTGACTAACCAAAACAACCGAAACAGTCTAAAGTTGCAGGTTGTAAAACCAAAACAATGAGCTGAAAGATGCTAAAATGCTCCATAAAACTGAAAGGAACCAGCAACAGAGTTGGATGATAATTTCTCTGTAGCTTTGCAGTACAAACAACCCAGTTCACATTAAACACAGTCTTTGATCCATTGTTAATATAAAAATATTCATTGGTGCAGCTTTAAAAATTATTTTATGATATATTATAAATGCTTAATGCTGTTTATTCTGAAAAATGAAATCAATATTTAAGGATAATTAGGTTTCTATATGCAATGGGCGAATAAACACTACTTTTCTAAAAGTAATAAATGTATGTAAGTGTAAATACTTTGCTTCCTCCCACTAAAAATGTCTCAGATTGCTCTTATATTTCAGTACTTCATACTTCCCTCAGTGGGCAGTTGATGTCACAGGAGCAGTGGGGCCACAAAGAAAACTCATGGGAAAGTGAGTCACGGAGTGGACGCTGTAGACAAGATGTGAGGAAATGATGGGCAGTGGAGAAACATGTGCTGGCACTGAGAGCTTAATCCGTCTTCTCGATGACAGGTCAGTGTCTCCGTGGAAGCCTACGATCGATGGCACTTGACCCCCTTAAATATCAGGAGTGCCGACATCCCTCTCGTCTCCATGTCACACCCAATCAGGATTGATTGCAGCACTTCCTCCACGGACAAGTGACTGCTGTTAGTTCCTCATCTTTAATAATGATGATGCTGCACATTCATCCCATAACAGCTGTTGGCATAGCAGCTGAGAGGCTTGAAACCCATTGTTTTGTATTGTACCCCATTATATAATACTCTCTCATTCAACACTAAATCTCTAAATACACAGAAATTCATATTATACATATGTCTATTCAGGCCTCACAGTGACTGCAGATCTGTATATAGCTTCTATTTTAAAATTATGTTATGCTGAACATTTTACAGATGTGTGCATGTACATATTTACATGTTAACATATGTTGCAACACCACATTTTGAGATTTCCATATATAATAAAACTGAAATTGCATGGAATAAATTCACTACATGCATTGCCAGTTTATAAAAGCCTGACCGACTGAATGCCACAGAAGCCACACTGAGGTAAGTAGTGTTTTAGTCTCTGGTAACACTATCGTTTTGGATCAAAGATCAAGGCTTAGATATGGAGTTTTCTCATCTGTCACTAACTGTTGTGTTTTTCATCCAAATTTATGAAAACTGTCAAAATGTTGTCAGGTTCCCTAGAAAAATCTCTTCCTGTCAAACGCTCTTCAAAATATGATGTGGGTGATTTTTAGGTGAATGTTGAGAACAAATGAATAAAAACTAAACTAATCACAAAGGAAAAGGACATGTTCAATCTGCCTTTGACATGATGTGTTGCCAGTTAGACACTGAGGAACTGAATTTTTTTCCCCATCCAATTATTTTGTTGTGGACATGACAAGTGCACTACAGAAACAACCAGGACCCTCACCCATCTCAATCACACTGAATATGAGAAGGATGTTTTCAATGCTCTGCTCAAGAACCGTTGAACAACTGTCGGAGGCCCTCGAGTGTTAATCACTCTTAAAGACACACATCCGTCTATTATGCTGCACGAAGACATTATCGTTGTCATTTACCATGTGAGTCATGTTTAATTTGTTATGCTGTAATTTTCACTAGTAGTCCAAATATCTTGTTGGACATTGAAGAGATCAGTGTGGTTCTCTGCCCAGAAACTGGTCCCTGCAGCCTGTTGAGAGGCATCACCTGCAATTTTGGAGATGATGATGTGGGAAAGTACTGAAAATATGTGTAGCAGAGTCTGCATAGTGTGTGATTCCACTTGCCATAAATGCAGTAGTTTTAGCTGGTTGGTTTAGCGGTTCATGGGCGTCCTCTCTCAGTGGGTGAATGCTGCTGTTGGTGGAACGTGACTTTGCCAGCTCATGAGAGATATGCCTGAGGTAGGTGTACACCAGTGCCTCACGCAAATGTCACAAATTGAACATGTGACCCGTAAGAATATGAAAAGGCTGCTAAGAAATGCAACAAGTGGATGTAATGCATTTTAATGTGCTAACCGTTCTGGTCAAAGAATGTGAAATTGTACACTCATCGACAAAGAGGCGGGCCGTTAAAATAACTTATCTTTCATAGTGTGCTGGCATAATGGTTTGAGTTGACCCTATGACCAGTATATATACCAGTATACTGTTGCTATACTAACAGGCTAATCAGAAGCAACATTTTTGCAAGTCAAACATCCGTTCATACTGTATGTATTTTTCTTAAATGAAATCATTGTAATATTGTGTTCATCATTAGCTAGTAGAGCCAACAGCTGATTTTCTATTGATTGGAGTACATTTCACATTTTTCTTTTTATTATTTGTGATCTATCTTGTGTCAGTCAGTTCCATGTGTTCTGACCTGAAGGACTTACTGAGCATGGTGTCTTATAGCTTATCATCTCATGGGGCCTCCTAACAATGTCACTGACCTTTTCTCTGACATTGACTGTATTTTAGTTCACAGGACGCTCAAACAGCCAAACCTGGAGCCCTCGAGATGCGGGCTGTGCGTCATGATTAACGCGCCTCTCTCCCAATCTCTGACAAGCACGAGGGCCACTCTGCCCGTGTGATACACTTCTTCCCAAATTGAATCCTCTCCTCTTTTTTCTTGTTTGTGATTTAATCGCACTCGGTACCGCCACTTCTCACGGGATTTCTATCCTCTTTTCATTTCCAGCAATAAAGTATTATGGTGAGCTGACTTCAGCAGCGGCTCCCAAAATGCGTTCAGTGGCTTTTGAGGTCAACGAGGGTATTCATCAGCATTGTTCCCCACTGAGGATGTAATGATCAAAGTTTGTGTGCCACAGACATAGCACAATTTACAGCACCCCCAAGTGCCCTTGCCCATCACTCTGTATGTCGCTAAGCTTATCATTGTTCAGCCAATTATATGACCCGGTGAGAAGATTACCGTTGCCGTTCTGTGCCAGTGGTTTGCCAAATAAATAAGTGCTTAATGACCCTCTCACTCCGCCTTTTCAACTTAATTAGGGGGGGGACAGATTTGCTGGATGGATGACTCTACAGCAACAGACTGTGAATCTGAAACAGGGGACTGCCAGCCCTCCATTCGTTGTGTGTATTGGTTTCTTCTGCAGCTGCTTGATTGCAGCCTGAGCCACTTAACTATAGCTGACCACCAGAAGGCCCAGCTGTCTGGCTGCGGCCATTCCAGCATCCCGCTTTAGCACGTCTGAGGGAAACCGCTCAGACAATCGTGTAAGCAATTCTGCAGTGTGCTTGTTTGTTTGTGTGGGTGTGTTTCATTGATCAATTACAATCAAATATGTTTGTCAACAACATTTTTTTTTTTACAGAGATGAGGGACAGTAAATAAGGAGCCACTGCAGGCCAGTAATACTGCATCTGGTGGGTTTACAGATGACACATCAGTCAAACAGCATGATGAAGAAAGAAAATGCCGCTCATCATTGGTTATCTTTGTTGGCAGATGTGGCTATTGACATTGCTATCATGTATCATAGGCTATAGACATGAAAAATACAAAACACTGGCTATACTAAATACTTGATGTTTTTACAGAGCAACTGACTAAAATACTAAAAATAACAGAGCAAAGATCGACAGTAAGAGAAATGTGTGCCTGATGCAAGACAGACAGTAATTTGGTGGTATTGATCCTTGGCTAAAATGATTATCCTGCTGTGCGCGAAGGCGTTCACATAGCTTTTAATCACCTGAGGTCCTAGGTCAGCAAAAGAACCTCTGCTCCACACAATTTACATCTGCACAATCCATGTATATTTTAGTTTCAACACAGCAAAAGCCAAAATTCAATAGCGTCTCAGAATAAATAGAACAAGGACAAGAGGTAGTTTCCTCTCATTCTTTGTGCCAGGCAATTACGGTGTTATTCAGAGACAGCTGGTTAGATGGACTTCTTTGTGTTAAAGCCGTCTGTATGACTGAGCGTTGTGTGGCTTGTATTGAAGCAAATGCTGTTCATCTTGACATTATTATGTTTTTTACATCGCTGCCCTTTCATGCAAAGCCACAGCTTTGCAAACACTGTAAATAATTTAGGTCTTTGGCAATGCACAAATTCCTGCGCAGTTACCAAGAAACAAGTAATGAACAAATTGGAAGGTAACTGCTAATTTATGAATACCTTCTGAATATCTGATTATATAGTACTTAACTACTGATACACTTTCTTCATGATTTTTTTTTCCTGGTTAAAGGAATTCACCAATATTCTAGGAAATATGTTTGTTTGCTTTTTCTGCCAGTACTTGATGAGAAGATCAATATACAAATACTTTCTAAGCACTCAGCAAAGAGACTGGTCCAGGGTGTGATTAGCCTAGCTTAGCACAGACACTGGAAGCAGGAGGGAAACAAGTATTGAGAGCATAAAAAGGATATGTTCAGTCTTACAAACAACTTAGGCTTGTGACATCATCATCATAATCAATCAGGCAAATGGGCAGTCATATGGCACACCTTATTTGCTGCTGATTCTTAGACACCTCTGCCTGCTCTTGATGATGGTTTTTAAAGCAAAACCAAAAGCTTGAAACAGAAAATATGCCCATTGTTGTTGTTGTTTTTTGTTATATCAGTGGATCTCTTGGTTTCTCTTGGCTATCATCCAATCACAGTATTTTGATGGTTTAAATATGCTTTTAGAATGTGCTTTTAATGAAGGAAACACATCTTCTGAGCTGCTGCACAGAAATAGAGACTAATGTGTACATAATAAGAAAGAAATGACTGATTATCAGTTGTGTGTCATCAAGCACCTGATTCAGATAATGAGACATTAATCAAGTGTTTATATCATCTCCAAATAACTAGATCAAGTTTAACTTTCTCTCTTGGCTTTTGTACACTCTTGTCCACCCACACAGGTGTTTCCACTTGTGGTGCCTGATTAGACTCTTCACAGCACTATGTGGTCATGGACACACCATGAAAGATTGATTGAAATCTGCTTTGTTGTTGCTGAGAGGGACATCTTTACTTTTCCTCTGCGTTGTTCTTTTTTTAATGTATTTTGGAGGTGTATTTTTATGACTTTCTTTCAAGTTTACAAGTTTACTGTAGAGAGATGACAGAAAATGAGAAGAGAGAGAAGTGGGGAATGGCGTGCGACAAAGGTCCCCAGTTGATGTGTGGATGTTTGCGGTTTAAGGTCATTAACCCCAAGGTGTCCCAATCTTTATTATTCTTGTTGGAGTCTGGTGATATGGAGTTTGGTGTACTAAGCATAGCTTTGCATAACTTCAGCCTCCAGATCTAATCAGCCTGAGCAATTGGAAACACCTGTGTAGGCTCTTTAATACCATTTGTTAAGGCACCAACAGCCAAGAATCTGCGTCAACATTTTGCAATCTTTAAAATACACTAAGCATATTAACAAATGACTATATTTTGCAAATTAATGATTTTAAGTTGTGTTGGGCTTTTTTGTTGTTTTTGATGTTCGACTGTAAAGCTAAAGCCTGTAAAACTTACAGTATGAATACGTTTTATTACTGAGATTAGTCAAAAAGTAGAACGGAGGGGCATGGCCTCTTATGCACAACAATGTTCCTCATAACACCAGTGTGGTCATAAATCCTGGGTGAAGAGGCTACTGATGTTTTATTATTATGCCAAATGTCAGGACTGCCTTGCTAGTGAGTTACTAAATAGGGTTGCACCATTAAAACTTAAGAAATGCCTTAGCTAGTAAACACTTTAGTCATGTGTAAATCAGTTGCTAGAAAACATCTGTAGCACTGTTCAATAAGAAGTAGCCAGAAACAGGCAGTAGCATCACAGGCTGTAACATAACTTCCATAAATAACAGTTTTAGAGGTCTAAAGATAAAATAAACTTAACCTCCAATTCTTTGTGCATGTAGGTCTGACTTTGTTTTATTTATATCTGCATATCTGGTGAAATATGTGTGTTTTAGAATTATTAGTATTCATGCAGTTTACAGTGAGAGGGAAATATACAATTATGCTGAGATAACTGTGTAATTTGAGGTTTAGTGTGTTTTTTCTGTGAAATTTAAAGTGTCAGGTCAGATATGTCGACCATATTCCATGTTACTCTTCAATCTGTACTGGTCAGATATTAGCAAGCTAACGTCAGCTTTGTTGGTTCATTCAGATAGCTTGGACCATCTCACAGGAAAGGTAAAGTTATGACACTGATTATTGCTAATACATAAACACAAAATACACCACCTAATAATATATTATTAATGCTACTATTTTAATCAAATTTTTTATATACAAACCATGATAATGCCACCAACATGTTTGACAGATGGGATAAGGTTCTTATCCCAAACATAACGCTTCTCATTCAAGCTGAAAAGTTTGATTTTGGTCTCATCCATCCACAGAACATTTTTCCAATCACTTTCTGGCTTATCTACGTGGTCTTGAGCAAACTGTAGACGGCAGCAAATGTTCTTTTTGGAGAGAGGTG